>BMAV01000420.1:162504-188833 GCA_019973955.1 Trichonephila inaurata madagascariensis
AATATTTCCATACCGGGGGCTTTATATGAAAATCAATTCTTAAAAAGTAAACTCAAAAAAAATTTTTTTTTTCTTTTACAGAATAAAACGGATTGTTATTAATGTCGGTTTTAAAGAGAAGAATAACCTCGCAGTCGATCCAGGTACAAATGTTATCTTTCATGTATACTAATTAATGATTCATTTTATCAATGGTGAATTGTAACGTGTCAAAGTACATTGTGTTTTTTTAAAGGGGGAGGGGGCTAACGAAGTTTTAGAGGACGAAAATGCTAGATCAAAATCCTCACACACATAGTATTAAACATATGTAATATCCAAAGCAAAGGTCAGTAATGTGACGCTATAGCAGCACATTTTAAATGCGATTAAAGCATAACGGATCAATTATTAATAGATAAAATAGTATTGTATTTTGCATGGTGATCTTATTTTGAAATTTAAGACAATGAATACAACTGTTTTTAGAAAATGTGCATAAGCGGTAATATTAATATTTTCAACCCTTGTAAATATTACGAATGCATTTCTGTTTCTACATTTTAAATAGAAATCAAAACGTCACAATTCATTACCTAATGCAATTAACAAGCATTGTCATGCAAACGAAAATCAAATGTTAATCTAAATGAATTTAAAAACCTACAGTGTCATAAAGATCTTAATTTCTCTATTTCTTCCCATTTTAACTGTATATTCGTGTAAAAGTAGATATTAAAAAAGAAGTTGGGGGGGGGGGGAACTAAAGCTTTTTGCAACTTACAATGGTTAATACATGCAGGATGTTGAATTACCATTTTTATTCAAATCTAACTGAACGAATGTTACTGAATCTAACGAATGTTACTGAAAATCGGGTGCGGCTAAGAATCGAAGGAGGAAAAATTCGTTGGTTGCGAGAAGTTGAACATGATACTGAAGGTTAAAGCAAATACAGGTTCATGCGCGTATTTAAAAGTTTTAATATTAGTAAAATTAATTAATTTTCACTTCTTATTAATACCCATTTCAATGTCGTAAATATTTGATATCGATAAACCCTTTTGCACTCTTTTTGACTTTTTCCCAAAAGCGTGGTAAGAATTTGGGGTGCGGCTTAGATTCGAATAAATACGGTAATTTACTGCCGTACTCTTATGTCGAAATCGTTAAAAGTTAATTCTTATTCATACCTTTCCTTGTTTAATGTTAATGGTTTACACTTGAATTATAATTGACCAGTAACAAAATTACTTCAAAAAAAAAGTAATAATAATAACAATAATAATAACACACACATAAGATTTAATAAAATTTATGTTTTTATTTCAAAGTTTCCTGTGCTTTCAATTTACAATAAAAATTTTATTTGTTGTAAATGCATAAATGTGACTGAAACATCAAAATCTTTAATATCTGAAATCTGAATTTATAAAAGTTAGAAGTTGGGGCGGTAGTTCGGCACGATTTCTTCGAAGTCAAAATATTCTAACAAACTTGCAGCCATGTCTTTACAGAACTGGTTAAAAATAATTACCAATTTTATGCTTGATTGCATTAAATTAGCATAAAAAAATTTAATCTCCTTTCGCATTAAATCTATGCGGACTTTTGCAAGTCTATTATTTCGCCAATTCTCGACCCATTAAACTACTCAAATACAATTACATTAATTTAAAAACGAGCCAATATCCGTACACGGGTGCTTTGATTAACATAAAAATTGAAAAACTTTATACCATGGGAGCCTAAACTACGACCGTTTGAGGACCACATTGCAAGAAAAAAAATTTTGCTGGGCCACACATGCAATATTTTTTTAACAAACTGAAATAAAAATTAACTATGTAATTTTATTAAAATAAATTAACTTTTTTTATTATAATTTTTTAAAATTTGGATTAGGTATGTATAAGTATATATTTATTTTAAATTTGTAAAAGTTTCGTTTCATTTAGTTTGGAATGGAAAAAATTCAAATTAATGAAATGGATGAATTTGCTTTTGTTGAACAAGCAAATCGATATCGAGTTCAATAGACGATGTTGCAATTCTTAATGCACTTTCGAGATGTTTGTCAGTGATTTTTTGTGTGTGTGCTTCATTCTAAAAAATAATTGTTCACAAATATAGTTACTGCCAAAAGCTGAAGACATTAATAAAGCATGATTGTGAAAATTAGGATATTTATCGCATGGTAGGTAATCTTTATAAAACTCCAGAAACTAAAGAAACATTCCCCAATTGTTCTTTCAACTGGATGTCACTAAGTTCAATGCATTCTATTTGAAGATAATTTATTTCTAAAGGAAATGGGGTAAAAAATGTTGAAATATACTTCATTTTTTAGAAAGTTTTGAAATATACTTTCAAACTCTTGAATTAAATCAAAAATTAATGCAGCATATTTTGTGCAACTCACAGGTTTATATGCAGCAAAAGCATTGAAATGTGTCAAATCGTTTACTTTAATTTGATTGTGCCAAAATTTCAACTTTCTTTCAAACGCTGTTAATGTTTGGAACATATTACTAATAAATATTATTGGTTTTTTCCTTGAAGTCACAAAGTTAAATCATTCAAATGTTCTGTTAAGTCTACTAAAAAAGCTAAATCTAAAACCCAATCTTCGTCTTTAAATTCATTCGTCGCTCATTCATTTTGTTTCCATAAATATTTTTAATTTCAGTTCTCAAATCGTAAAACCTTTTGAGCATTTTCCCTGACTCTAAGCCATCTTACTTCTGTATAATAAATAACATCTGCAAATTCAGTGCCCATTACCTTAAGAAACTCTTGAAATTGTCTATGATTATACGTCCTTTTGCTCTTATAAAGTTAATAATTTTTATATAACAGTGCTTAATACACTTTCCATTTTTAAAATTTTTCCACATAAATTGCCCTGATGTACAATGCAATAATATGTTTTATTTAAATTTTTATTTCGAAATAAATGTCAACGAATCGATAATATGAAAACTACTGCAAACATTTATTTTTTTAAAATAAAAATGTGTAAATTTAAATATTTTCATTATTTGCGTTTGGCCGCACTTCAGACAAGCCTGCTTTATGTAAACGAAAATATTTTTCAATACGATTCTATTTTCACTATTGTTACTCAAACCTTTCAGTACCGAGCCATGGAATCACAATATAATACCAATCTGAGTGCCACACTACTTTCTAAATTTCCACATTTAGCCAACATGATTTAACGTGCACCGCCCCCTATACACGACGGGTCTTCAACGGGGTGGCGTGGTAGTTGCGGACATGGTATTTGCGGACACAACATTTCGTGGTTTGAGCGGACACATTTTTTCCCCTACCTTAGAACAGATAAAGGGTGCAGCTAAATACGGAAATAAATACTTTTAAAAATCACAAATATACTTTAAAACAGTATTTTAAGTGGCAAATCTCTTACACGTAAGATATTTTTTTTTACCGAAGTTTTTTTGTTTTTACACTCGATTATATTTTAATATTTACTAAATATTCGATTAATATTTTATTGTTTACTATCCGGGTACAATGTCTTGCAAAACTAAATGCCCACTTTTACATTTTGTGGGAAAAAAACCTACAATAAAGGAGAAGGAACAACTTATTAACACAGATTCGATGTAAAAAATCTAAATTTAAGCAAGAATTGCTCCTAAATTTTATGTTGCAAATTCATATAAACTACACAATATTTCTCACACAGTTATAAGACTTAATGCCATTCGATCAGTGGATGGACAATACAAATATGCCCATTAAAGTATGGAATGTATATGGACAGTGTCATAGGACAAATTCTGTTGAAGGGTAGAATTCCAAATTAAATGCAATCACTGGCAGAAACCAGTCTAATGTCCACTTATTAGTTAAAATAATAAAGAAGAAACAAAAAAAAAGTATCTTTTAATGTAAAGCCAGAGAATTAGGTGGCCCTTGGAATATAAAGGAAAAAAGCATGTGCGAAACTGGATGAAAGAATTGAAAACATCGTAAAAGAATTCGAAACATCGAACAATTAAGAAAAATGTCTAAAATCTTTAGGTTTTGTAACTAGGTGAGACTAAATACAACGGTAAATGACATTTATGCCTTTATAATAAAGGTTAGTTAGTATTTACTTGTACTTATTTTTCTTTTATTTACTTGTATCTGTGTTTTATATACTTTACTTCTAGTATTTATCTTTACTTACATTAATGAAACTAATTAATTTTATGGTAATTGCACCTGTTCTAATATTTATTTGACTCTAAAATACAAATCCCTGAAATTTGTCCATACCCTTCATTATACTGTTACTTATTATTAATTTTTAAATATTTCTCTGAAAGTTTTTATTTTTATTACATTTCACTATGTTTAAAATGCATTCACACTATAATATCTTAAAAATTCAATATAAATAATTAAATTTGGTCGGCAAAAATGTATTTATCCTTGTAATTCGATAATCGAGTGCAAAAACATAAAACTTCGGTAAAAAAAGAAAGGGGGAAAAAACGTTATCTCATGTGAAAGAGATTTGCCACTTAAAATACTGTTTTAAATTATATTTGCGTTTTTTAAAAATATTTACTTCCTTATTTATCTTACCCCCCTGTTCTAAGGTGGAAAAAATGTGTCCGCTCAAACTACGAAACGTTATGTGTCCGCAAATACCACGTCCGCAACTACCACGCAATCCTTCAACGGCATGTCGGGAAGATCGTTGAGCAAATATCATAGCCGATTTTTCTGCTGCTAATTTTAAGACCTTTCCAGCCGGAGGCGAAACTGGAGTCTTATTTGTAAATCTGGATATAGAATTGCATAAGGTCTTTTGCCACTTATGGCGGATTAAACAGTATTTCGGCAACAATTAGCTAAGTGTCCCGATAAATAATTCTAAGCGAAATTTCTTTTTTTCATAAGGTTATTTTTTCGTTCATCCACATTCATTATTGAAGCCCAACTGCATACTTGGTTCAAACAATGTAAAAAAAAAATTTCCAGCAATATTAACAGAAAAAGAAATGTAGATCAAGGGTGTCAAACTCAAAGGCCAACTTACGCCAAACAAACAAGGTTTGATTTTAGGTGGGCCGCAAAAAAAAAAAAAAAATCAATATTCATATAAACGTTGGTTTATTTTGAACAATACATTATAATAAACATATATAAAAGAATAAGAAAAATTTAATGTTTGAGTCCTGACACTTGACATCTCTGCTATACTATTTTTCCCATTCTGAGAGAAACTTTTTTTTTATTTTAATGTATAATACTGTGCTCAGATATATTGGCCGGGCCACGAGTTTGAGACTCCCGATGTAGATGTAATGGATTACGTTTTTTGGTCAGATTAGCTGAATTATTTTTTTATTTCTATTTTTCACCGAATTATTAAAACTATATTGAACCAAATTTCTGTGCTATTTGTCCTTGTACTGTGTGCTTTTTGCGATTAACTTCTGACGTTAAAAAATACCCCATGAGATATTTATAACTTTTCTTTTGTTGCGATTAATATATCCTTATCTTTACCCCCCCCCCCCCCCAATGGACTGCGGACTGGTATTTTTACCTTTGCAGACCTAGTACATTCCCCAAAAGCTGGTACACTTTTTTTAGTACGGCACTATGTAAGCGATACCAATTGCCGCAATTAATTTTGACGCCCAATTTTCTCCCCAGGGAGGGAGACACCTGAGCTCTGACGATGCGAAATTGTACAAGGAATTTAATTTTGTCGAGAGCACCCAAGCCAAAAGGGCACTCAAGGGATTTTTTACATGCCACATAATCATACGACATGGACGCTGTCGATTTTCTGCATCATGAAAATCCACTGACTTGGGCCGGGGTCCAACCCACAACTTTAGGTGCCGAAGACCAGCTACAAACCAACTACGCCACCCTGCCGTCCCTTATCTTTACTTTTGAAGGGGCTAGTTTATATTTCTTTAATAATTATGAACGGGGAGACTAGATTCAACAAACGATTAAAGCATAGCACAGTAACAGCACGCAGTTTGCAGGAGTCACAACGAAGTCTCAAATATATTAAGATATATACTAGATTAGTCGTAAAGAGCACAGAGTTTAACAGAATGACTTGCACCTAATTATGCAAATCATCCCTACCAAATCGAGACTAAAGACTGGTGATTATTTTAAAGTTATTTTCAGCATGATAGCTTTCAGTTATTTATCTGTTTTTTGTCTTTGATTAAGTTAATATAATATTGAAATTTATTCTCTTCACGGCACCATTGGACCCCAAGTGACCCAAATAAAGTCAAATCGAAGTCAAATTTAATGTAGAAAATCTTATTTACCCCTGATCATGTATTTATTTGCACTTGAAATATTACACAATTTTCATTATAGAAATAAAAACGCAATATAAAAAACACTAAATGAGCTACTCGTCATAATTTTTTTTTCTAATCAGATATGGCTCAGAAAATATATCACAATTCAATATCTACTTGAAATTGACGTTCTGTTTTGTTTAAAAATTTGTTATAAAATTGTACAAATTATTATGATTCGATATCTGTAAATCCTTGCATTAGTTGCAAGCTCGGTAAATTATTTTAACACATTCCACAGACATATTATTTATTAAATGTTAAGTTTAAGTATTAGTCAAAACAAAATTTCTTGGGGGAAAAAAGTATGGAAGCGTCAGATTTTGCACAAAAAATATCTGTAACCAATTCGATCATAAAATTACTTAAAACGAACCCATAATCATATGTTGCTTTAATTTAAAAATAGAACAGCTTTATACCAATGAAAAACACCTTTATTTACAATTCTTACTATTTCACCATTTAGGCATCATCATCCCTGAAAGTTTTTTTAATATGCACAGCCAGGGAGGGAGTCATATATAACACTACAATAATCAATTATAATATAAGATTTTTTTTCAAAGTTTTGATTATTCAATACATGTATAGTCATTGTTTTGAATACAGACGCATATTTTTCGAAATATATTTTATTTAATACAGCATTTTAGCAACAAAAGTTACCAATCATTGATTTTAAATACAATGATTTTCTTCAACAAAATTAAGTCAACTTAAGAGATTCATTACTTACTTTGCCTTATACAAAATATCTAAGATTTTCAAGGACAAATTGCAGATATTCGATTATTTGTATTACTAACTAAATTTAATTTAAATATGGTCTTCAAGCTTCTTTTAAACTCTTTTAATTGCAAAACGGTAATATATTTTCTTTTTCCTTTTTTTTAGATATAATTTTAACCAAACAAAGTCTTGCTTCTATAACAAAATACACCCTAAAATCTAAAAGGCTTTTTCACTTTTATAAAGAAAGGTGGGGCATATTTTTGATTTTAAATTAATATTCTTTAAGTAAAATTTCTAATAAATCGTAAATAATGCGATTTCACAGCTTGAAAAAGTTTTTTTTTCACAACATTACCATATGTTTTAAGGAACTTCGCATTTGATTTTTTAGGGATGGCTAACATTATTAAATATTACAAGATGATGTTTTGGATTTTTAAAAAGCAATGGGCACTGTATCATGAAATATTTAAAAGTGACATAATCAATAATGCTATTCAATACCACATACCATACCTTTTTATTTTAAAAAAAAAAAATCAAAAAATTAAATTTATGTTGGATATTTAATTTAATGAATTTGCAAAGCAGAAAAAGCATTTTGTACATGTGAGGGAATGAGTGTATAAAATTCATTTCCTTAGAACAATCGACAGAGATGAAATAGCAATAAAAATAAAATAGTAGCCGATTCCTAAATGTTATACATTTAATTTAGTAAAATCAATTATGAAGATCAGTTCACTAAATACAATACCAAAATTAGTATTGAACTATTGCTTGTAGATTTTTGAACATAACACATTTTGATGGTCTTGATATGAGAAATCAAAACTACTATAGCAATTTGAATTGCAAGTTAAGATTTAGGCATTGAATTAGAACAATTTAGATAAATTCAAAACAAAAGTACTCATTGTAAATTTTTAAATATTACAAAATATCATTTGAAATATTTTTCATGGAAAAATAACACCAGAAAAAAAAAATCAAATTTTTAACATTTTACAATCCAGATACTCAATATTTGTTGAGTATCTCTCTTTTTGTAATTTTCTTCAAATATAATTAATTTATCAGCCTTTTCATCAAATTCAACAATAAACAATGATTTTAACCACACAATTAATAGCAAAAATGTGGGCAATAAATTCAGAGAGAATACAATTAGTTTAATACAGAGCACAACCTAATGACCTCAATATAACTTAACAATAATTCAAAGCAATTATTAGGCATCTAAAGATTAAACATTAATTATATATTAGATGTTTAATTTTTCCCTATATGTAATTTTAAGAGATTCTGCATTTTCGTTTAACAAAATAAAATTTTTTGAAAAGTTAGAAATAATTTAGCATTTTAGTACATCTTTCATAAGATAAAATTATATACATAATGTATCTAGTCTTCCAATATATAAGGTTTCATTTTCAATATAAGTCTACAAAATTAAAAATTAAATAAAATTCTTCATAAGAAGAAATTACAGGAAAATAATTTTAAATAATCTTCACATATGATAGTTTTTGATCATATAATAATGAGATCCATAGCAGGCTTTCACTTTTCCACACAAACAACTTTACATTTTAATACACATAGCATTAAATTTAAAAATTTAAAAACAATAATCAAAATTGACATATTCTAATTATTAAAAAAGTAGAAAACTTACCATAAGATAAAGCATTTACAATATCTCCAATTTCATCTAAATTATCAGATCCCAGCCCCCTACTACAGCTAGGTCGACTCTAAAAACATTGAAATATTCTTAAAAAGTGTGAAATATGTAACAGCTAGAAAATTACACATCCAAAGTACCATTCTGCATGCAAAATAAAACTTGTTAAAACTCATAACAAATTAAAATACTAAAAAAAAAAAAATCAGTGTTTTAGTTTACTATTGATTAGTCTTATGCTTAAAATCATTTTATACAGAAACAAGAGTTGCACACAATCAAGAGAATTTATAATTTTTTTTTAGAATTCAACAGCTATGGTATAGTTTACTTAAGGATTTAAAATAATGCGAAATCCCAAATTTTAAATTGGGAACACTAATCTGAGATAATTTAAAACCAAATATTTAGCCCAAAATAATGATTTCAAATGTTGCCAACTCACAGAACCCTTAAAACTATAAGGTGTTTCCAGGAAACTCCCATTCATTCTCTCAGAAGAAACTATCTTAAAACGTTTAAAGTAGATCAAGATTACTTTAAGTAAAGAAAATCTTAGCAAAGTATTGTATTCTCTAAAGAAAATTTTTCAGCACATATTAATGTAATTTACTCATTTATAGCATTAATTAGTGTGTTTCAGGTATTTGCAATGTAATACATTAGTACTTGGGATATGTGCTTGTATTTTTTTGTACTTTTTAAAATAACTGTCAAAGTTTAGTTCTGAACCATCTGCATACATATTTATAAATTTATTTTGAATTATTTTTACACATGGGTATGTTTTGTATAACCCCAGGGCTTCGTGGAACATTGAAGACCATTGGTTTAAAGGAACACAAACACAGAACAAGGTTGGTTTTTTTTTTTTCAATTAAACTTAATAATGTGAATTGGCAAAATTATAAATAAATAATGTTTCATTTTAAAGCATAGTTAATTACATTAAATATTAATTTTCTAAAGTAATATATAAATATAAAGCATATATAAATCAAGATTAATTAAAGCCTAATAATGTAATATTAATATAATGCAAAGTATTAAATTTTCATAGTATAATTTTGTTTTTACCTTGGCAGGTGTTGATCGAGGAGGCTGGGACCAACAGCTGCCTGCCCTTTCATTTCGAGCCATTAGTAGGGGCTAAAGGACCTAATGAATAAAAGAAAAAATATTTACTACACAATTCATAGTAATTTAATATTTTATATGCAAAAATTGATTTTGTGATTGGAAAGTGGATTTTCATATTTGTTATTACTTTATAAAGAATGTTAAATACTTGGAGTAATTATTTGCAGTAGCACTATCCAAATTATCATATGCAAAGCCAACAAAATTTTTTCAAAAACTAATAGTTGATGTTATATATCCATTAAATAATTAATGTCTTTGGCTCACATAAACTAAATTTCACTCACAATTAAAAATATCTTAGATGATTTTACTTTTTTAAAGCAATCAAAAAATTTATAACTTTTTATAAATTCAATTAATTGTGTTTTTCTAAACCTGACGTAAAGAATATGTATTGAACTCAAATGAGAGGAAATACACACAAATATAATTTAATATTTCGCAATCTAACTCGGGTGTGGCAACCCAAGGACGTAGCAACCGCCGTATCAATGATACTAGGCCCCAACATATGTAAGCAAAAGGTCGTGAAGTATTAATAAGGCCTACAAAAGGGCCCCAAGAAATCTTTGATACAGGGCCCACTCAGGACTAGCTACGCCAGTAGGGCCACCTAAGGCACGCGTGCCACAACTGGCACGGGGCACAATTTTCAGTGGATGGAACTTGGTAGTTTTGAAATGGAGCTTGTTGGACTAAAGCTGAATTCACACCAAGGCGTACAAACGTCGAGTGTCAAGCGACTAGCCAATCAGAGACTTCATTTCGGCCGAAATTAAGTCTCTGATTGGCTAGACGCTTGACACTCGACGTTTGTACACCTTGGTGTGAATTCAGCTTAATAGCTTAAGAATAATGGAAAGCAACATTTACGGAATTGCGACAAAACCTGGATAATTTTAACGATAAATCGACGGCTATTTAAAATTGCTGGATGTCGTCGGCGGAGTGGTTTAATTATTTGAAGAAAATTGCTTGTATACTCTTGTTTCCGCTTTTGTGGTTCTACATATTTATGAAAAATCATTTCTTGCATGTAATATTTTGAGTCCGCAAAGAAGTTGTTTTACAACTGAATGTTCAGAATCGTGTTAACGTCACACATAGGGATTGCAATACCGGTATATCGAATACCGGTGTTTTGAGCCATTTGTACAATTTTGTAATACCGGTATTCACATGTTTAGATACCGTTTTTCCGGTATTTACTAGAAATTTTTAAAATTGTCTCCATTATATGTTCAGGGATCACCAGCATAGCAAAATAGTATACGGTTTTGTTTTTATATCTCCCTAACGGGGGAAATTAATTAGACTGGGAATACAAAGTTGCATTGTACAACCAAGAGAAGTGATAAAATATGTGAATCATTCAAGGAGGCAGGCCAAAACTATTCTATTACATCTCAGAGCGATACTGCACACGCGCAGGATTCGTTGTCTGATATTCGTATCTGTAAAAACAAGATTGTAGTTGTGAAGAAAGTGCGAAAAATTTCAATATTTTTTCCATTGGTGAGCTTGTTATTCACATTGTATTTGCATATCATACTTTAGGGATCAAATTATTTTTTGAGATTTATTATGTATATACTCATAAAAGTAATAACCCATAATAATGAATAAAAATAACTTTAAAGAAAATAAAAAATCAGTTGATAATACTTCGGTTGTGTTTCATTATTTATATGATAAAAACCCCAGACCAGACTGAATAGTGATATTTGCACTTTTTTGTGATTTAAATAAAAAGATGTTCCTTTACTTTTTTGTGATTCTTTATATACTGTTATAATTTTTAAGTTACACACTTTTTGCGATATTTACACCCTAATAAAACTGGCAAATAAACAAAGAAACATCTGTCTTTTCCAAAATTTCTACTACCGGTATTAAGACCTAAAAAATACCGAATGCGTGTATTGAACTTTTGGTCCGATATTGCAATCCCCAGTCACACATTATACCCCTGATATTGCGATATAAAGTAGAGCGGTTCAGGACAAGGTTCGCATTGAAAAATTTATTATTTTTTCAATTTAACTATATTGAAAGGGAATATACTTATATTTTGCTATTTATTTCTTATTTCAATAAATTTATTTAAAAAGATGAATATATGGACCTTAATTTTTTTTATTAGTAGAAATAGCTATATTTTATATTGCTTATTTTTATCTTATTACCTTTAAATGGTTTAAAATTAATATAGAATACAAAACCTATATTCTTGACTTCAGTCCCCTAACTCTGCCCGCATTGTCTCAAGAATCGAATTGTTTTAAATATTTCTTACAGTGAGGCACGCTGAATTATATTGATAGAATGGTTTGGCAAGCTACACGACTGCCGACCCTTGATGTAACCTATAAACTAAACTCAGTGGCACAACAGTCCATGAGGGCCAAGGCCTACTGTCCCCATCTCAGTATACGTGACCATTGGGCACTGAGCAGATGTTCCGATCAGGTGGTCAGTCTCAAGAGGAAACATCCAGTGTTTAGTCCCCAAGCAAGCTTGGTACTCATTTATCGACCAACTGAAGGGATGAAAGGCTGAGTCAACTTCGCCCAGCCCAAGGATAGAACCCCGGATCTGTGGCGTGGAAGCGCGATACGCTACCACGGCGATGATGTAACCTATACCTTCGCACAATTGGTAATTGTTTGATCACAGCTTAGCCTATTTTGCATAGCTTTTTAACATCAGTTAATGTTAACGTTGTAATTTCTTCTTAACGTATTTTTTTAATTTTAGCTAATATTAATTTTGTAATCTCTCACTCTCTCTTTTGGTTTAAGATTTTTTTTTATGACACATTATTTTGTGTGTTCGGATCTTATTTTTAATTAACTTTATTTGTCGTCAACATGACAAATTACTAAGATATACCGGGTGTTTCAAAAGTCACGCACATCAACCTTTGTGGTTGAGTTTTAAAGACATATGAATTATAACAAACAGAATAAAGGACAAATAAAGGTCGAACAGTTATCTTTATTGTCAGGTGTCAGACATGGTAAAATCACAATAAATGTTCAAAATGATGTCCGTTTTCCAGGACACACAGTCGAACTCTTTTTTTCCGGATTACTTGACACTTTGTGAAGAGTGTGAGATTTAATGTTCAAAATTGCATGAAGGATGTTACTCTTAAGTTCATCAAGCGTATTGGGATTATTCCTCAAGGCGACATTTTTCAGATAACCCCAAAGGAAAAAAATCCGGAACAGACAAGTCCGGTGAATGTGGTGACCAAAGTATTTCGGAAATGACATGATCATCGAAAAATTCATTAAAACTTCCATACTGTGCCTTGATGTATGACACGTTGCATCGTCTTGCTGCAACCAAGATACCGTACATCACGGTTCAGCAAGGATATGAATTCCGTAATGATGTTTATGTAGACAGGTGGTCTTTTCACTGGATTTCTTGTTAAAGCGGTCTCCACATCTGCCACTTTCGTTTTCACTCTACCCGATCGGTTCCTGTCTGCAACCGATCCTGTGTCACGGAATGGTTGCAATAATCGTTGATACATTTGGTGACGTTTCCCCTGGATATTTCTGTTGAAAAGTATTTATCACACGGCAATGAGATTTTGTGGAGAAATAAAATTCCACGATGGCTATTCTTTGCTCTTGGGAAAACATCATGCACCTCTCATTGTGTTCAACTGACAAGTAATTTAGAGCTGATGCCTGATACGTTCAAAACTTCTTATGATGGGGCCCCTGCTGCCACATCTAGTGATAGAAATCTCAATCAACGCTTTTGGTTTTTATGTAGCAAGGATTACCATGCAGATGAGCGCGACTTCCTAAACACCTGGTATATTGGATTGAAATCCAATACAGAAAAATTATTTGCAATTTAATGCCCTTTTTTCTCCGTCGGTAAGACTTTATCCCATGGTAATTCGTGGTTTCAACAAAACTATCATTATTCTTTTAAAATATGTTTTTTAGTTTTTGGAATGAAATTAATACTAGTGTAACAACTTTCCGAGTATAAGGCTGCCTTTATATATATTAGGTTGGGGAAAAAGAAATCCATTATTTTTTCGGTAGATGGTTGTAGTGTCGATATCTTGTGAAGTATCGATCAAACAATTTCAGATTTATGCTCGTTGACAAGATGACATTTCACAATAAAAAATTATTTTGCTTTTTTTCTGTTTGGTCCATTCAGTTGTGAGTTACTGGGTGTTAAAAATGGGTCAACAAAGTGAAACTTCGGTACATTTGTTTTTCTTTGATAAAGGCGAAAATGCAAGCCAGGCGGCTGAAATTCTGAATAGTGCTTATGGTGCCGATACTGTAACAGCTAATTACGTGCAATTTTGGTTTCGTTGATTCCGTTCAGGCATTTTTGATGTTAAAGTTGCCCCGCGCCCGTCATCGAAAATGTCGATAAAATCACAGAAACAATCGAAGTTGACCCGCATGTTAGTAGTCGTAGCATCACGCAGGAGCTAAAGATACACCATAAAACAGTTTTAAGCCATTTGAGTAAAGCTGGATTAAAAAAGAAGCTCGATGTTTGGGTGCCACATAAAAAAACATTATGCATCGAATTTCCATCTGTGAAACCCCGGTCAAACAGAATGAAATTGACCCATTTCTTAAACGGATGGTGACTGGGGATGAGAAATGGGTCACATACGACAATATTGTGCGAAAACGGTCGTGGTCAAAGAGCGGTGAAGCAGCTCAAACGGTGTCCAAACCCAGACTAACATCCAGGAAGGTTCTACTGTGTATTTGGTGGGCCTGGAAAGGAATAATTTATTATGAGTTGCTTCCGTAGGGCCAAACACTAAATTCAGATATCTACTGTCAACAACTGGACCGTTTGAAGCTAGTGGCTGACTAGAAACGGCCAACAGAAGAGGTGTTGTGTTCCATCAGGACAACGCCAGGCCACACACGTTTGTAGTGACTCGCCAGAAACTCTGGGAGCTTGATTGGAAAGTTTTAATGCATCCACCATATAGTCCGGACCTGGCACCAAACGATTACCACCTTCTTCCAGCATTGCAAAACTTCCAGAGTGATAAGAAATTGGGACGAAGAGAAGATTGCTAAAATCGATTACTAGAGTTTTTCGCCAATAAATGCCAAGACTTCTATGAGAGAGGCAATATGAAGCTACTTTTAAAATGGCAACAAATTATACAACAAAACAGTATATATCTGACCTAAATCGGACAATCCAAAACATGTTAAATAAAGTTTTGAATTTCATGCAAAAATAATGGATTTCTTTTTCCCCAACCTAATTTATGGATTAATTATTTTATGAACTAAAATGTTACATATTAATATGATCTGCAACTATGCATGTTAATTACTTTAAAGACTATACTGTTTATTTAGTATACTAAATAACTAAAAGGAGAGGTTCATGTGGAAGAGCATAACAAAAAAAGGCCCAAGCACAAAATTTGGTATGCTTAATCTATAGTGATGAAGGTATGTGTGCGCACTTAGAAACGATTCATCTCACAAAAGCTGTTCTTTTAGAATTGAAGCGATTTTGCATATTTTTTACCTAACTCTCTAACGAAACATCGTAGGATTATCACTCTTTATCTGAGAGATCTGTTTTACTGAAGACCTACTTTGTTTCGGGTACATAGATTAATTAACCGATTTTCGGCGAATTTTTAAAAACGTGTCACTGAAAAGCGAACAATTCCGATTTATTTTTTAAAATCGTTCGACTTAGAAACCCCACATTCAAATGACATAGAATTTATACGGCATGCGGAATTTAATCTTTTAGAGAAAGAGGAATCAAACGAGATAGATTTCATACAAATATTTAATTATGTATAATCGGTGAACAAGGTTTCGTTTTTCCTTAAACGAGGGGGGAAAGTCCAACCGTTTCGCATGGTTTTGAGGGACAATTTGTCAAGTGATGTCATGGTCAATTTTTGAAGATCGTATTTTTCCGATTGTACTTTGCAACAAAACACACACACACATCAATTTTTTTTATTAATAAATCCTCCCAAAATATACTTTTAAAAATTTACAGAAATTTTAGATTATTAAAAGGTAGGTCATCCTTTGAAAATTCATTTTACATTTTTGGTTGGGTCGTGCTACACCGAGTAGAAGGCGAATCTTCATTTAAAAAAAAAATTCCATGCGTTAGCTGAAGAAATTGATTTGTGTTAATTTAAATTTTCCCCGTGCATAGAACGGGTATTCCAACTAATTTATTAACACAGTCCAACAACAATTGCAATCCATTCAAGTTTTCAAAACACTCCACTTGAAAATCCATCTATTGTTATGTCCACGTTTGGACAGTTTGTAGAAACATTCGAAAAAAATTAAAAATACCGCGAGGAAAATTTTGGACAAGAAGTTATATGAAGAACAATTTTGTTAATAGTAATATTTAATCAAGTAGTAATTTTGAATGAACATGTTTATTCTAATCGAAGCCTCACCCCAAATTTTTAACAAGTTTTTGAGAAAAATAAAGTAAAACGGTTTATCGATATCTAATTTTACGAAATCAAAATAAATTTAAAATGTGAACTAATAAGAAGTGAAAAATCAGTTTATTTTATCAATATTAAAAACTTTTAAATACATATTTGAACCTGTAATTGCTTTAATTACCCTACCTACGGTTTTTCCCTCTTCTATTCTAAGCCGCACCCGCGATTTTCAGTAGTAAAAGCATCGGAAAAAATGTGCGGCTTAGATTCTATATTAAATACGGTATTATTTATTCCTAACAAGTTTGTCCAATGATTTACGGACAGTTTTAAGGAGACAGAACTACTTTACAGGTCGTATTTATCTAAAATTTAGGAAATTTTTCAATACAAATCAATGTTGTGAGAAAATTGTTATAAAAAAAAGTTACGTCTGCACTGTGGAGAATTTTTTTTTTTTTAAGTGAAAGTCTTGATTATAAAGATGTACAACGAGGTTTCCCCCCTGAAATACAAAACGATCGAATTCGCAGAAAATGCCTTTGATTAAAATCGAAATAAGTCACAGAATATTTGAGAGAATCGATTCATTTCAGAATATATTTAAAAAAAAAACAAAATAAACTTTATTATGAAATTTACAAAAAATTTTTTGGCTTGATATTGACTAATAAGCCATACACGTGTTAAAATGAAAGATTTAACAATATTAGGCGTTCACAAATGGTACTCATTCAAAAATTTAATAAATAATTTTAAATATCAATTTACCCCGAAAAAAATTATATAATATAAAAAGGCACATTAAAATAAAGATTGAAAATAATTATGAGCTATATACGGTTGCACTGTTTTAAAAGAACATCAAAAAAGAATTCAAAAACATCACATTAATTCGTGCATTTTTAAAAGCTATTAAACGCAATGTTACACAGCCAGATTAACATTCTTCATGATGAATTCTATTTGTTTATTTCAGTATATTTTCGCACACCCTACAGTTACGACAGATAGTATTGGAAGGCTCCATTATGCAAGAGTGGTTCTCTCAAGGTCAACCTTCCTCTTGGAATGGGAAAGTAATTTCAGCTAAAATGCCTGGCTCCATCAACAAGCAAAGCAGCCACTAAAAAAGAAAGCAAAGAAAAAAAAATGCAAGCACATACTTTCTTAAGAGCAACCTTAGCTATGAGCAGGAGGAGGAGGAAGCAGGGGTATAAAGAAGAAAAAGGAATGGCAGAAACACATCAGGGAAAGGGGAATAGGGCATTGTATATTATGCACGAATAACATCCACCTCTCCCCCACGAAATTCCCAACCTGTAACTACGACTTCAAATCTATAAAGCGAGTGTCATCCGCCTTGCTCAATGATGAAGAACAGGGGGTAATCTATAAAATAATTCAGTATTGAAAAGATCGTCTTTTCTTTCAGTTAAAGTGTTGTCGTAAGAAGCTAAATAATTGCTATTTCTTCAGGTCAACAACAATAAAAATTATACTTCACGTTTAAGAACATTTAAGTATTCATATTTATAAATTACAGACAAACTTTTTTAAGTCATTCATACTGTATTAAATGAGCAGAATTTCTGTGGCCAAATATATACTCTACATACATGCTTACACAATTAAAAATTCCAGTCCATCCAACAAACATATCACCGATTTAACTCGCTAGATTTCTAAACGTTTTTTGTATAAGAGAAATTATTTCAAATCCAGTCTAAGAACGATCGTTTAGACACTGATTAAACAAAACAATCCAATAATTTCTGTACAGAATTCTGATTACATAGGAAAATTAATTTAAATGTCATATTCGTTCAAAGCAGGTTTAATGAAGAGCACGGCATGTTTTTCCCCTAAAAAAATGTTTATTGAAAATAAACTTTTGTGTTTATTATATTTCAAATTAAATTTCACACTCGTCATGGTTATTTGAACAAATTTTACTTGATTCCATCATCTTACTGCGATTGTAGTATTGGTGGTGAGGAAAATGTAGAACATGATAGGGATGACGATTCTTTCAGAAAAAGATCGATTTTTAAATCGATGCGAATCATAACCTGATGAATCGATTCACAAAAAAATCGAGGTCTGAAAGATCGATTTCTAAAAAAATCGATTTTTTTCCAAGTCTTCATTTATAATGCAAATATATATCCATTTTATGAAAAACAAGAAAGAGATACCATAATAAACGATATTTTATCAGTAAGGAAATTTTTTAGTTCAGGGAATTCGACAATTACAATTATTTTTATTACCATATCAAAGTATCAGGTATACAAGAAGACATTTATTTTCTAAATGTATTTGTTACATTAACAAGTTTTGAAAATAGATAATATAACTTATAGTTCCGAATGCTTAATATCTAAGCTTTTTAAAAACAACAGTCTGTCAAGTCTACTGGGATCCAAGTGGTTCCGCTCATCACTTGCGATGTTGCCGGCAATCGAAAAAATGCGCTCACAAGGAACAGATGATCCCACGATACTCATATACATCATGGCTATTAAGTGAACGTGATGACAAATAGAGTTTTTTTGTTCTTGCCAGTAAATTAACCCTTTAATCGCCAACACCGTAATATTACGTGTTTTAAAGATTGTACATTCAACTAATTGTAAATAATTTTATAGTTTTTACCAAAAACAGAAAAAATCGAATGTCGATTATCTAGGATGAAATATCGATTCAATGCTACATATCGATTTAAAAATCGATATTGTTTATTTTTTGCCCGAGAAATCGATTTTTAGATTAATCGATCTCAGATCGTCTTTCCTAGAACATGAGCTCCTTCTGTGTTTCGAGTTAGTCAGTAAAAGAACATCCTAAGACCGGCTCTCAAGAGCATTAATAGAAATTGGCCTCCAGATTGTCACCAACTAATTTCCACCAGAAGTGCTTTCGACACAACTTTTGTAAATTCATTGTAAGCTTACTGACAATTAAATTTTCTTCCCTCCCCCCTTTCTCTTCCCTTTTGAGTGGTGTGTGTATTTCATATTTACTTCTATAAAGCACCGTGCGATACTTTGTAGTGCACGGGGATTTATAAATGATTTTACTAAAAAAATTTACAATTTTTTTTTCCCCACAAAAAGAAACACGTTATGAGCGTTTGAAAATTTTTGCTCTGTCTTCAAAAAAAAAGATCTTCAAAACCACTATCCTTAATTAATTTTACTGCAAATGCATATTTTTGGTACTGCATGGTATTTTTTCTAGAGGGAGAGATGTCCTTTAATAAAGAAAGAGTTTGCGTATGTATGTTCGAAGTCACCAAGTGCCATGATGTACAGCCAACAATGGAAAAGTATTCCCGCTCATGTTTAGAAAACGATTACGGCATTTGGTAGCATCTTTTGATTTGGCAACACTTAAAAGGATTTTGCGGAAATCAACAACCAAGGGAGGGGGGGGGGGGGGGCGAGGGGTTATAGATAAAAAAAATTCCCCTTTTTAAACTATTATACCTACAGATTTAAAATTTGGGAAGTATATTTTTTGCTTAAATATTCTACAAAAACGGGTTTTGCAGAAATCGACTTCCAAGGGGCGTTATAAATACATTCCATTTTAGAAATTCAAGTCTTGTTCTTTTTAAATTAAGAGGTGAGGGCTTTAAAAATGTTTTTAAATACAATCTAAAGCTTACTGCTAACTTAGATATCAATAACTGAAAAAAATATATAGTTATACATTATCCAGCGAAGAAATACCTAACGAATGGTAGTATTCAGTTATAAAATGAGTAACGACTAGCATTTAAATAAAGTTTTCCATGAAATAACATTCTCCATTCCTTCAAAACTAAGAGCTTTCGTAGATATTTTTTATTTCTGTGGCTCAACGCAAGTACAATGTCAAAATATAACGTTGAAAATGAAACTTGCAAGCGTTGTGAGAGAAAATAAATACGTTCCTACCAATAAGTGTTTATTCTGGAATTTCATGTTTGCACTAATAATTAAAATTTACTTTGATCGTTCCTTCATATAAAAGAAATTTTTTTTATTAATGCCACAAAATAAGGAATGTGTCTGTGTCACTTCTGTTGGGGGTTTATGTGTATCTTTGGCCCACAACCAAGACTGCTCCCTAATTCATGTATGCATTTTTACCAATAAAGTGAACTTTTACTGCTTAAGCAATAATCCTAATATTTTCATCGATTCTCAATATTCTTTGATGAAGGAAAACAAGTTAACACAGAAATCTTAAACCAGTCAAATTTTAATGTAATGTTGTTTAAATGTATAAGTAAATAAGGCAAATCTTTCCAAAAGATAATGATCAGGGAAAAAGAGAAAGGTAAACAATAGTTTTGAGTAAACATGATTATTCTTTTAATAATTCATACAGCAAGAAATCTAAAGAGCCGCAACCGTTTATACAAAGAGCCACATGCCGCGGTTTGCCGAACGCTGTCTTTGGCGCATGGTGGATTGATTTTATGTAGTCATTGACACATCTCAATGATCATCGTTTCCCAGCAATCCTTACTTCTCACATGATTCTTGAAAGGTTACTAATTTCAGCATTAAATGTTTTTAAACGATGAAATGATTTTGGTCCATTGTTTGTGGTGCAACATGCGCAGAAAGAAGCATTCGCCATTTGAGGGTTAGAATAAACGCAGCCAAGTGTCTAATGATTTGGTTTTTCGGGTACTTACGTACAGACCGAAATACTCTACTGCGTTGTTGTTTTTTTTCGTATAAAATCTATACCAGATTTTAATAATTTTTACCAACAAAAAAAAAAAAAAAGAATAATTCGTACAAATTCATAATAATACAAATTATAAACAATGTTGTTACTTTCGAACAGGCTCAATCAAGAATATTGTATTTCAACATGCGCGGAAACAGTACAACCATATAAAAAAAATTCAGCATTTGTAAACACGTAACGGATTCTCACTATAAGCTGCATATCGCGGCATTTGGCGACGTTTTTAGATTCGATAAACTTCGCAGACAGTGTAATATATTAAACAATATAGTTCTTTATTAACACCTGATAAATAATTACAAGTATTCAATTCTCTTGGAAAAATGTGTTCAAAAATCTTTTAAAGTTAGAACCGAGTTAAGATTCTATCTCATTCTTTTTACAAGTGATTATTGCACAATGATATGAAACAAAAAATGCCACAGAGACAATATTTTACAGTAATTTTTGTGTGTGAGTGCGTGTGTGTGACAAATGATCATTGGAAGGAAAGCTTAAAACTGATTAAACTTAAATAAGCCAAAAGTTTCTAGCCAAGAAAGGTAATCTACTAATAACATAACACTAGAATAATATTTTCAGTATGCCTTCGGTCACTCAAATTTTTAGATATCTATATCACTAATTTAAGACATTTGAGAGCATGTTAGGAACATTATCCAAATAGAACCTAATCAGCAAAAACGAAAATAACCCTTGTGACAAGTTTTTTTAATGTTCAAGTCGAGTATACAAAATCTATCACAGTATTCGAGATCAAACAAATACAATGTAGCAATCCGATCCTATTATTACGAATAAAATAATAAATGTATAATATGTACAAAACTTTTAATTGCATCGAGTTATATTAATTATGTTATAGAACAGGCTTCGCGACAACCTTCTTGCTGTTGTGTGCCAAACCAATTTGTTAATATGATTCAGGGTGCCTCACAGCAGGAAATATTTGAAAAAATTTGATTTCCGTGGCAATACATGCGGATTGGAGGGAGTAGAGGTCCAGAATACAGATTTAGAGTTTTATTACAGATTGATTAATTATGCATTATTTAAAGATAATTATTAACATAAAAATAAACGTAAAATATAAATATTCTTTCAATATAAATAAAAAATTTAAAAAAAAAATTTTCCATATATATTTTTATTACGTACCTTTTAAACTTAATTATTAAAAAATAATAAGAAATAACACGCAAAATATAAATATTCCTTCAATATAGTTAAATATTTTAATGCGAACTTGCATCTCTCTATATATTTTATACCGCAAAATCAGGGATATAATTTGCGACTTAATAATTCACGCGATTCTAAATGTTCTCTTGAATCCACAAAAATGCTAAACAACTTCTTTTTCAACTCAAATTACTTTCGTATGAGAAAAGACTTGTTCACATAGATATGTAGAACCAAACGTGTGAAGCAGAGCACAAGCACAGTTTTCTCTTCAAATAAATTAAATCTTTCCAGAAATGAGACATCTAACAATTTAAAATAGCTGTCGATTTATTGATATCTTTCAGATTTTTTTTTAATAATTCCGTAAATTTTACTTTCCGTAATTCTGAAGATATTAATTCAATAAGCTCCAGTTCAAAATTAACAACTTTACTCAAAAATTGACTAATTCATAGAGAGGTATAGAGTGCCACTAAGAATTGTACCGCGTGCCATGAGTTGCCGACCCCTGTACAAGAAACACATAAATCCCACTGCTAGCAGTTATGCAAGTTTTGGATTTAATTTTAAATTTTAAAAATAGAGCACAAAAAAAAAGGCAAAATTTTTATTAATAAATAAAACTTAGAAATGCGATCCTCTTAAGATTTTCAAATTAAGATATCCCACAAAACTTACAATTAAACAATTCCTTGGGTTAATGTTTAAAAAGACAACTTTAGAATGGATCATCAACAAAAATTGGAAAATCTTTAAAATATTTAACTTTTTAAAAAATAAATAACCAGAGTAAATTTTTATTAAATAGCTAAAAAATTTTATTAAAAATTTATATCAAAAAATCAATTATGAAGCTATTTTGAAATTTATAAAAATGCAAAAAATAAATAAATTTAACAGGTCTAAAACGGCATTAAAATAACTTCGATATTTTGATTTTTAACAACTTTTAGAACATTTTTTTCCCAAATCGAATTAACATAATTATCTAACAAGGGAAAGGCACGACTAAGGAAATTCATTTGGGGACGAGACTTAGTGTAATATTAGTACTCCTTTAGGGTGTTCAACCCTCAATGTAATAGTGCTAAATGGGCAGTCAATTTGGAGAAAATAGCCTGCGAAATTCATGCTTAGCTTTTATACAATTTAGTTTCAGTTAACTCCAGCGATGCAGTAGCATAGGTGGTAACGTACTTGTGTATCACGCGGTCAGATAGGGTTCAACTCGCGCGCGCGAGCGATCAAGTTTTTTCCCCCCAATTTATTTCATTATTTTTACAATTAAATAAATTACAAATAAATATATTACTCACTCTCCTAACTTCGACATCACACCAAGAGGAGAATGTTTGAGCCTCGACATATTTAACGTGCATCGGCGGGTCTTCAGCGGTACTAGGTTCGAACTCATGACACGCCTGCCACGAATCAGATACCTTGACCACTAGGCTACTACGGCCCCGCAATTTTAATTGGGAAAATGAAATCATTTAAACATTTCAACAACTTAATGCAATTCCCACAATTCCCATATTAAATCAAGAAATATTTGTCGTAAAAAATCGGGTTTTTTACAGAATTCTTTGTATCAGATAAAAGTTACAAAAATAAATGCATGCTGAAAGCTTTAATTTAAAATACCATAAAAAGATAATGCATTATATATGTAACACAATACTCTATTCATTATTTAGCAATTTAAGAACACATTTAAATCACAATTTTCGATCTATAATTGCTCAAAACATACAGTTGATACATTACTAGATACATAAATCAATTAACATAAAAGTTATCAAGCAAATATACTTGAATTGTACAATACATAAATCAGTTCAAAAATTCAAAAAGTTCACTTAAATCCGATTGGCATTTCTAATGAAACGGTAAGAAATTTTCTTCGGTGAAATTTTTTTGATAGGATTGATGATTTATCTGCAAAATTCAAAACAAATCAATGCCTAGTTTTTTTTTTTTTCCCTTCTTCGAATGACAATTTACCAAATCGACTTTTGATTAAGTTAATTTCCGTACTTTCATACGCATTTAGATTTTCACGAACTTTAAAAAATTATCAAAGATAGAAAATATTTCATTGAATCAATGTATTTGCTTAGTGTTAAAATTAATATCCAAGAAACGTTTTTCGGCAGATTGAGACTGTTAAATCTGCAACCACAATACCACAAATCAACACTGCTTCTCCCAACACCGATTAGCATTCCAAAGGTCAGCATTTTTTGGTTGGTCCCCTTTTCAACCATTGAAGAAAAAGAAGTAGGATAGGGAGGGGAAATACTCCAATGCAAGAGCGCGCGCGAATCCACGTGCCTTGCATAAAAAAATAAGGAATAAAAAAAGAAAAGAAACACAAGCACTTACTACCTTGAGGGCGCACGTAACAGGAATAGCGGCTAAAGCAGTAACCGACCGTTTCTTCCGTACTGGCATGCAATTCTTCTTTGGCCTCTTTGTATTAACAGGCGAATTCTTAACATTTTTATTTAAAATGCATGAAATACACGTATTAAACAAATTTTGTGAATGATTATCGTTTTGTCTAGTTATTTTCCCCCGAAAAGAAAATACATTGACTTTAAATACAGTCGGTTAAAAAATTTCTTATACTAAAAAACTGAGTAAAATATTACAATTGCATTAACATTTTATGCACGCACATTTACAAAACTGATCATATGTTAATTCTTTCCACAACTAGATATCCAGATAATGCAAATGTTATGTTGCTTTCTGAAGTTATGAACAAAATTTACGCCAAATATTATGTAAGCGATTAGCAATAGCAAGCTATAGATTAGTAACATTAATTATGAATATACTGTTTCGATTATAAGCAGTGTACAATAATTCGCTATAAAATAAAAACATTGAAGTTCATAGAAAAACTGCAAAACAAATTATGAATCATCGAAGAAAAACAAATTAATTTTGCAAAATTTCTTTCATCAAATCAAAAAGAAATATCCATCAGAAGTAAAAATAAGTCTACGCGGCGAATTATTCTACAGATCTTTAAAGTAAAAGCCTGAAAGACGGTGAAATTCGTTACACTATAAAAAGAAGGCTTTACAACATTTATTCTCAACCACTGTGCCTCGGTACTTTTGTGTGCCGTCAAATTTTTTCTAAAATTATTAATTATACTCTGAGAAAAAAAATCAGGAACCGAATCATTCGGCCTTAGAAATAAACTAAGGGTTATTCGTGATATAATTAACTCATGCTGTCGAGCATAGATGGAAGTGTTTTGCAGATAAGTAAAATTCTTTTAAACTTATTTGATTGTTAGTGAGCCGCATAATTCTGAAACTGTTAATGATATACAGCAATAACATAAGAAAAAGTTTGAGAATCGCTGCTCAACAACAGCCTTGGTTGCGTGCGTGTATAATACACACTTTTCACATTTGTTTGCTATCAGACACGTCCAACTTAAGAAAAAAAAATGTAATAAAATAAATATATGTCATTAATTTATAATTTTTGACTAGCACATTGAAATTTTTAAACGTAGCTACGTTTCACTTCAAAATACCAACCCGAGTTTCGGAAGTTTAATTTGAATACACACAAAATGACAATATTCGTAATTTTTTCTAAGTTAAATAAAATCTCCATGCATACGATCTCACAAGGAGAGGGCACGACTAAGGAAATTCATTTCGGATCGAGACTTGGTGTAATAGTAGTACACTTTTAGGGTGTTCACCCCTCAATGTAATTCCGTCGAATGGCCAGTAAATTCGGAGAAATCAGCCTTCGAAATTCATGCTTAGCTTTTATACAATTAAATTTTAATTTACCCCAACGAGTTCGTAGCTTGATTGGTAAATCGTCTGCTTTCTATGCTGGAGGTTAGGGTTCGATTCCACGCGCGCGATCAACTTTTTTTTCCTTCAATTCATTTAATTATTTTTTTTAATTAAATAAATTTATTTATGAAAGGTTTATTAAATATTAAATGATATTTTTTGTAATTATTTTGTATTTTATAAA
>BMAV01000420.1:193833-220189 GCA_019973955.1 Trichonephila inaurata madagascariensis
CCCCCCCCCCCCCCCACACACAACATTTTGCCAATGCAAATCCTGACCAGCTCATTTTATCATTTCACAGAAACAGTTCAGGGTTTGAAAAAATCCCTTACTTTCATCAGGGAAATGACTTTGAAGAGACGCTATTTTAACATCTTGGGTGAATTAATCATCTCTTAGGGATTCGATGAGTCCTAATTTCATCATTTTCCTGCGACATATATATATATATTAAAATATACGTCTCGGATATAAAGCTAATTAAAAACTTTCTAGTCTTTTTTTTTAAACAAAGCTTAAAACAGAAAACGAATTCAGTGCCATCAATATTTATTATTCTAATATAGATACAGGGTGTACCAACACTTGACGATAGTCAAGCACGAGGTGAAAGGTGAGGTAATATATATCTGTTCTGGGGAAAATACCGCCCCCCCCCCCCGTGAACTTGGCTAAGTGAGGAAGAGCACATTTTTGAATAAGGTGGAAAATTGACACCCTCCATCAGCTACTGTGACCACCATGGGCAGCAAGCAAGAATGGTACCATTTGGAAATTGTCACTAAATGGGTCAATCTTTTGAAATAGTTTTCTTGAGTAGTATGTAATAATTTCCTTTTTATGAAGCGTCAAATGTTAGGTGACATTTTTTCCAAACCGGCTCAAATATCGTAAATTTTAACTAAACCAGCAAAGGTTTTTGTTCTATTTGTGATTGTGATTACTAGCACGGCTATGAAAGATTGTGTTAGTGAAAAAAAGTCACCGTGAAATTGTGGAATTTGCGGTCACAGTACCTAATGATGAGATAGAAGGTATTGTAATGATTTCACACAGCTCTGGGATAAACTATTTATTTCTCAGTACGTAAATCATCAAAAAATAAAATAAAATTAGAATATTCTTTCACAATTCAATAGCAAAAGGGTCCACAGATTTCGAGTCTCTGGTTCCAATGTCTCTTATCTCTCGCATAAAATAATGATGTAAAGCAGCTCGCTAGAAAAAGGTCCTATACACAGGATACGTAAACAGGGTTCACTCTCGGTATTTCCACATCGAGTCTAGGTGAGTTCGCTGGCTCCAAATACGCCGTGCTCTTTCGCACTCTCTACCGTTCCAAAATCCGCCTTACTTCGCGGATCAAGTATCGCTTTCTTCCGTTGATCGGGACTCAAACCGTTCCCGGATCTTCCAAGTTCGGAGACCGCCGTACTTCGCGGGCTCGTTATCGCTTTTTCTATCGCTCAAGGGACGTCCAAACGGCTCCCTTCAAAATCCAGTCTCCCTTCTGGACTCTCTCGCTCCCTTATATCCTCTCTATCTCTCCTAATCATCCTTCTGTGATCTCTTGTTCTTCTGCCGCCTCAGTCGGTCTCGGCTTCCTTGATCCCTTGTCCTTTTGCCGCCTCTGTCGCTCTCGGCTTCCTTGATCTCCTGCCACCCCTGTCGGACTCAGCCCATCTGATCTCTCGCCAAATGGGCGCCGATGGCTGGGTGCCCATTGTAAGTTTTCAGACGCGCCGTCGTCACCAAATCGTGGGAAAATGAAAACACAATGTTATGGCATCTCTTTTTGACAGTCCGGACAGCCTGAGAAAAAGGGTCCGAAACTTTGACCACCCAGTTACGAGATTCTTTCCCAGAAATTAGGGAAATATCTGGAATTTTCGCAACGTCTGTCGGCAAGGGGCAAGGGGTCTGTTAGCAAATAGGGGGAAGAGACCGGCTTCGTCACAGTATCAACAGAGGTGTTTTTAAAATGAAGATGTTCTACGAATAAAAATATTCTCTATGATTGCTATGAATAGAAAAGAACAATTATTATATCGTTTAGGAGTCTTAACTAAACGGGCCAACTTTTGAGAAACTTGCCTGGGATTGTGTGCAATAGTTTTCTTTTTATGGAGAGTCAAAGTTAGGTGGCATCTTCTTCTCAAACCCCGACTCACACAAACAAGGTTAATTTTAACTAAATTAGCAAAACTATTTTATCCAACTTGTGCCTACGACAAATAGTCCGGCTATGTAAAATGACTTCAGTGAAAAAAATCATCGTAAAATTGTGAAATTTGTGGTCACAGTAATTTAATGGTGTGATTGAGGGTGTCAATTTTCCACATTTCAAAAATGTGCTCGTCCTCAGTGAGCCGAATGCAGAGGGATATTTTTAAATTAAATTTAACGTTTTTTAAAAATTCGAGACCTTTTACCTCGTGCCCGATTATCGTCAAGCATTGGGACACTCAGTATATACTTTATAATACTAAAGGATTAAAATTGTAGGAAGAGTGTGGTGTAAACTATGTTATTTTCTTCAAAATCAGCAGAAAGGGGGTGATAACTCAATGTAATATTATAAAGAATGTATTCCACATATAAAGATTGATATATTCTACTCAAAGTCAATTCTTGATAACAATTAAAAAAAAAAGAAGTCCACCAAATTTCAATGTCACGCCTGTTTGATTATTGCAGTCTCTCGTACTTTGTAGTAAATAAAAACTTTAAACACGCAAAATTAGTCGTATTTTCAACTCTATTTCGTCATGGCTATTTTAAATTGTCACCAAATCGTTCAGTAATTTTTGCCAATATCGCTGTAATACATTAATGACGCAAAAATTATGCACAACGTATTCTAAATAATTGATCTAATTTTTTTTAAAAAAGGATTTTCATTAATCGTCTTTTCTTTTAATAGATGTTCGTTATCGGTTAAGGATTAAAACTTTTCAAAGAACTCTTGAATAAAAGTTCCCAACTATTTATTATATTTCTTTGGATGAAGAAATATTTTGATAGTTATTAAATTCCAAAAGTTTACTTCAAGTTGATTATAGCCTTGTTATTGAATTTCTCTTGCGTCTCCTCAAATAATAAGAAAATTAATATTTAAAGAAAGTAATTTGAGTTTCAATGGGTTCAATTCATGACGGTCACATAAAAAAGACACAAACATTGAATTACAAACTAATTGTACTAGTTATTCTATTTGTAAAACTAGGGTGAAATTTTTCAAATTTTATAATTAGATAAAAATGTTCAAATGTTATAAAAATAAATTTCTTCAAAAGATTTTTAAATTTTAAAAAAATATATCTTATTTTATGCATGTACTTTAAAATAAAATGCATTTTGTCTGTCTATATGCATTACAGTTGGTGACAAACATTTATTTTTTAAGGGAAAGTTTTTGAAAAGATCAAAAGTTGGCAACATACACAACGAAACGCATGAACCGATTAGCTGGAAGCACATGATTGCTTTTATCGTGTGACTATAACGTAACTGATTGGCTAAAAACACTTAATTATCATTATGTCATTATGACGTCACATGAACTGAGCCCATTGTAGTAGACATGCATAGGCGCGCGCGTGCGTACTGTAATATAGTGTCCAGTAAGTTCTAAATATATATACAGTCGGACCTCTACATAACGGTCGCTAAATCACGAAAAAGAGTTCGTTATATGGAAAATTCGTTATATAGAGATACATCTTTTAATTTTCTTTTTAAACCACATAAAACAAATTTTAAATTCATAAGCACTATATATTAAAAGTAATTATTCACACCTTTTTGTAAATTAAAAATATTTATTTTATATACCTTACCTATCAAAAAGAAAGAAAAGCTGTAAGAAAAGTTTCTTGACGCCTTTATCCATTTCCTAATGAATTATTTTTTTTTTTTCCTTAGATGCTCAAGCACTTACGTTTTAACATTTTCGAGCTACAAGACACGAAGTTATCAGTACGACTGATCAACACTACAAATAGACGGAGACAGGAGACAACCCAACTGAGGGTGAAAAGAGGATATCGGAGATGCTTCTAGTGAACTGGACGATGGGGATTAAATGTTGCACTTCTTGCACTTGCTCTCGGCGAACTAGGTACCTAATAAAACCAGTTCAAGATTTATGACCACCATTAAACGAGTTAAAAGAAAGAATAACTTGATATGTACAGAAATACTTATAAAGAAGGGAGAAAAAGAATTGATTTACAAGAGAAAAAGTTTGTTATATAGAAAATGCACTTCGCTATCGGGAGGTTATTTTTTACGAAGAAAATCGTGAAATGTTCTTGGTGCAGGAAAATGTTCGTTATATAGAAAAACTAGCTGTTACCCGCGACTTCGTCCACGTGGAATTTAGCAAAAAAGTGTTTATTCAACAACTACCTACATACTTAACTAAATAAAATAACCTATAAGTAATTTATTAATTTCAAAGTAAATACAAAACTGAACTATTTTCATGAAAGTATACCTAACGACGCTTAACATTGATTTCTAATTATTACTTAAGCCCTTCAGGACCAGCAAAAGGAGAAAGAAGCATTTTCCCACGCCCACACGTTCTGAGAGTATACGTACGCACGGGACCGGGCGAATTTCCCGGTTATAAGCGTAATTTCATTTAAAAATTCATATAAAATCTTTAATGCAATCAAATATGCTAAAATTTGCAATTTACTATCATTGATAATATCTAAATATATAGTACAAAAATTTTCGCCATATTTAAAAGAAAACAATTGCGAATTTTACAGAAAATGTTTTCGTTTTAATAAAAAAAAAGTACTTTTTTTCTCCCTGATGATAAAAAGAAAAAGACGTAAAACTTACAAAATAATATCCGGCAAATCTAAACGATAAATTTACTCTCACAGAAACTTGTTTTGGCTTGAACTGATACAAATATTTTAGATAACTAATATATGGTTTTTATTTTTAATTAATCCTTATATTGCTCATGGCGTTTTTAGATTCACAGTAGTATTATGTGTTCTGTTCTTATAGTTATATATCAACTCTGGTTGCGATAGCAACGAAAAAGAATGGTTTGTTTTGTTATAAAAAATCGTTAGAAAGATTTGATTTTCTCTTAGGTATAACTAAAGGGGGTAAGTGCCCTTTTTCACCTAAAACGTAATTAAAAATATTTATTTTAGAAACAACTACCTACGTAACAAACTAAATTAAATAACCTATAAGAATTTATCAATTTCAAAGTAAATAAAAAACTGAACTATTTTCATGAAAGAAAACCTAACGTCGTTTAACATTGATTTCTAATTATTACTTAAAGGTCTCATTGCTAGAAAATAGTGAAAATGTAACGTAACAATTTGAATTAAGAACGGAAAGACAGAAAAATAAAAATACCTTGTTACTCGAGAAACTGTTATTCTTCAATTTCAATATAAATATTATTCCATTAAATATTATTATATTGTATATATTACGCAGGACAAATGCAGTTATTTACAGTTTTGAATAAACTTACTTAATTTAAGAGTGTAAGCGCACTTTTTCTCTGAAACGTAATTAAAAATATTTATTTTAGGAACCAACTACCTACACATACTTAACTAAATAAAACAACACTTGTACAATTACTCTTGCAAGACAAACATTTATTGTGACTGCTTTGTGCAGTGTTTGGCAATGAAATAAACAATAGAGGTTTGAGTGGTTTTGTTCCTTCCCATTTATTGTAGGTTTTCCCCCACAAAATGTAAAAATGAGCATTTAGTTTTCCAGTTTTATGTACTAATGATTAAAAAACCCAGATAGTAAACAATAAAATATTAACAATGCACTAAGTAGTACATAAAGATTTTTTAGCGTTTTATATTCTTTTATTAAGTTATAATAAATATTTAAAAAGTATTGCAGAATAAAGTTGTGTATTAAACAAAATTTTTAGTTTCTTAAAGACAGAGTTAAGTTTTAAATTCTTGTGGATATAGAAACTTCATACAGAATGTGAATCCATTTTGCATATACATTTATAAGTTTCCTTTAGATTTTTTTTATTGTGACTCGTGGAACCCTTGGGGTATGCCTCATGGAACCCCAGGGTTGCACAGAATATAGTTTGAAGACCACTGGTTTAGACTTTCAAAATAACCAAGATAACAAGATTTTAGTATCTGGAGAAGAATCTCTGTACCTTTTGGAAAATAGAAAGACCTTTTCCTTAGATGGAACATTTAAAAAATGTCCAAAACAATTTTCTCAAATACAAACAATATACATCGACTTAAAGAGTAAAGCAACTGAGACCAACGTTTATCCATCACTTTTTGTAATTCTGCTTCATAAGAGACAAACAACTCACATTGCAAAGTTTCAGGAAGTGAAATGTTGGTGCCCTTAGTGGAAGCCGGACATCATAAAACTGGATTTTGAAGCTGCAGAGCCCTCAAAAGTTGTATGCTAGAATTTCCCATTTCGACTATTTCTGGTTGTAACTTTCATTTTAATCGATGTTTATGGTGTAAAATACAAGAAATGGGTCTATTAAAGGAATATAAAGAGAACGAAGATATTAGAAATGTCTGTAGAATGATTTCTGCATTAGCTTACTTGCCAATGGAACACATAGATGATGCTTGGAGCATTGTATGGAAAAACGCTTTTAGCATTGACAAACTTACCCCAATCATTAATTATTTTGTCGAGCAGTGGATGGACAATACAAATATGCCCATTAAGGTATGGAATGTATATGGACAGCGTCATAGGACAAATTTTTTTGCAGTTTGGAATTCTAAATTATGCAACCACTGGCAGAAACCAGCCTAATGTCCACTTATTAGTTAAAATACTAAAAGAAGGAACACAAGAAGTGTCTTTTAATTTAAAATCCAGAGGATTAGGTGACCCCTAGAAGAGAGAAAAAGGAAAAAAGCATGTGCACAACTGGATGAAAGAACTGAAAACATCGTAAAAGAATTCGATGCAGATTTGTGCATATTTTATAAATCAGTACCAAAAGTATTAACTTGGCAAGATTCGAACCCACCGGTTGGATTGTTGTATCGGCCACTTATCTCACTAAGTATTTTCTTGCCAAATCAATAAATGCGCCAAATCTGGTAACCTTCCTTAATTTCTTTAACAGAGAAGTGTGTTGGAAGGGTTGCTACTCTAAAACACGCAAAAATGTGCCAAGTTGGCATTTTCCCAAAATTTGGAGAAGTGGCCAATTTGACAATTTCACCAACCCACCTATACATTACGCACTGAAAATCTTAATGTGTCTAAACAGTGTAAAAAAAAACTGCAAAATCCAATGGATTCAAAAATAATCAATAAGGCCAAGGGAAAAAAATTATTTAAAAATCTGGAGATTTTTCAAGCTAATGGAAGATTGATTGTCACACTTCAAAGTGAGCTGAAAGCTATTGGCAATGGACCTAATAATTTTGAATCACAGTAACATATGACAAGGATTCACCTCAGCTAGCACCACACTCTCTAAATTTACACATTATGCCAACATGCGAGGATATTCATCTTCAATTTCTTTTACGTAAGCCACATAGGAGGGTTATTTCATGGCATCAAAATTCCAACCCATGAAAAGACAGAAACAATACAAGCCACAAATTTGTGACCATAACTAATTAGCTATTGCAACCACATGCCCACGGGGAAGTCATCCAGCAAACCTAAATTAATGTATTAAAAAATTAACTTGCTCAAATTATATGCAAAAAAATTTATAGATAATTAGTAAAAATATTTATAATTTTTTCTTCCCATTCATAAGAATTTTTTTATTCTCTTTTGACAATTTAATTGAATAGTTTTAATATAAAAATTCAGAAGAGAGTAATAATACAAAGTAGGTTCAAAGTCTTTGCACATAATCAAAAAAACCTATTTTATAGCTGCATTGTTTCCAGTCAAGAAATTTTCCATTGAGAAATGTATTACATAAAACAAGTTGAACACTGATTATGTTTCATATACCGTAAAATCCAGCGTATGACACACAGCCCCTTTTTTACGAAGGAACCTGAAGTATATGTGTGTAATTTTGTTATGTTTTGGAGTTATTTATTCAAGATATATCTCCAGAATATGAAAAAATAATATACTACTAGAACTACAACACTTTAAGTTCATTAGAAATGTTATTTATTTTAAATACACAGCATTCCGATCTATGTAGAAAGCTTAATTTTTTTATTTTTATTTTTAAAGCTCTCATTTTTATACCTGGCGTATAGCACGCCCCCTTAAATTTCAATCTTAATTTTTGTGTTAAAAGTGTGCGTTATACGTCGGATTTTACGGTACCTACTTTATTTTAACCATCAGTGATTAGATGATCTATAACTGATGTTAAATTACCTCTAAAAATGATTGCATCAGCAGAAGAACAAATATAATTGATAACTATTTTCTGAAGTTTTATAAGAAGGTTAACCCTCTCGCTGCATAGTGTTATGTGTGTTCTGCTTACGTTTGCCCGTGGAAATTGCGGGATGCGCAGCAAGTGGGTAAATCTTAATGAGAAATATAGAGAACTGTAATGTTGTAATTAGAGAATGACATACATTTCATTTGTATTTAATACATTGCTTTTTTAAAATTGTTTTATAAATATTAAAAATTTTTAAAAAAAATGTTCCTAAAACAGGAAATGTAAAAGCTTTTTTCCTTTAAAAAAATGTTAAAATTGTCTGAAAAAACTACACTCTTGCATATAGTTAACACACTGACTTTAAGAGAATTTGTAGTTGGAATTATCTTCTAACTTGCTTACCACATTCATGCAGTCATGATGAATTCTGAAGTATCAGTATAAATATGAATTTTATAATATGATTGAATAATTTGTATAAATAATTTATAAATATTGGCTTTTTAAATAGAACCCTTAAAAGTATACTGTGGAAGTCAACATGCTATTTATTATAATCAAAATTCTGCTTTAATTTTTTTTATAAAAATGAACAATTTTCAAAAAAAAAATACATAATTGATTATGCATTGCAAATAAATAATTACAACCTACTGTACTCATTCAGAAACATTTTTCGGTACTTACATATTATTGCAACAATGCCAACGTTGAAAACAACTCGCCAAGTTGGCAACCAAGCGCATGTCATATGCGCTGCATTAGCAACCATGCATTTCGTTTTAAATAATGTCGCCAATATGGTTGCGATAATACATAAGTACCCATTTTCTTCTCATTCTGTCTAATAGTGACAAAATTGGTTGTGTTTAGGTTTGAAAGAAGATTTACAAGCAATGTCACAGCCATAAAAAATAATAATAAATAAATATATGCATGAAATACTTTATTTTATTCTCTAAGCAAATATATATGTTTTTTTTTACATCACAAGACTATTATAAATAGATAAAGCAGTAAATTTTAAATTCCTTTTCATGCAGAAAAAAAATTTTTTAAAAAATTCAAATTGTTTGCAGAGATGTCAAGAGAGAATTGGTGGCTAAATGACTTCTGTTTTTATTTATAAAAAATAAGTTTAAAAACTTAAATGGAAGAATTAGCACAAAATTGCTTAAATAACAATAAGGAAAAATAATTTAAAAGTAAAAATTAGCATTAAAATTTATATCAGGAGAATAAACCTTACAAAAAATACCCTAAATAGTCATTGTAATAAAAATATTTACATTGCTAGATCTTTAACAAACTTTTTTCGCTTAATGACTAAATTACTTTAAATATTAATTGAGGATCCATTCCAGCTTTAAAAAAAAGCCAAAAAAAAAGAAAGAAATACAATTTGAAGAGGTTGATTATTTGTCATTAAATATACCATAAAAATATTTAAAAGCAATGTTTAAAAAACTTAAGGAGGCCATTTCTCAAACCTTTTTTAAAAAGACACAAATTTAATCTTAATGGTATTTTAAATACTATATCATGAACATGTTTCTCTATCTATCTATCTATATGTATTTAATAATTTATTTCAAAATTAATACTTTTTATTAAATTTATGCTATATTTTACAAGAATAGATCTTAATATTATAAATATATGCAAATAAACTTGTAACACAAAACACATATGATTACAAAAAAATCAAGTCAGATTCATTCATGTTAAATAATTATTTAATACAGCCATAAAAATAAGAAAATAAAATTTTGAAATACATACCAAGTGCCTTCATTTATAAAGACTATCCATCCATTTTAAAAATGAAACCAATGCAAAAATAATAAAAGCATTCCAACCATTTCATTGCTAACTTTATAACCGACTACATGATAATTTGTAAACATCTTAACCGGCTGGAATGTGCAACATTTCCACTACAACGTGGATATAAGCATGCGATATAAATTCTACCCGTTAATCAATTCTACTGATAAATAAAAAATAATCAGAGAGTATGATATTGATTGAGAATCGGTAAGTTAACTCGCTCTGTCAAATTCTGCATTCCATTGCAGTTGACATTCGGATTACTTCGTATACACAACCCTGATACTTAATCAAAAGATCCAAATAAGAATGAAGAAATAATATTATGCCATGGTAGCTTTAACAGTTTTCAATTTTTGTCACTAGGCGGCTACAAATATAAAGTAGAGTTACTTCACTTCGTAATTCATCTATACAACATTTTTAATGTAAGAAGTTTGGAATATATATTTCCGAGAGCCAGCTGAAGTTTTGTTTTATTTATACAAATGCCAGACATTTGGCCACTGAGCCATTTGTCATGATTTTGCTTCCCAATACTTTAAAATAATAGAATTAAAAGATAATGGACTGCCCAGAGTTACAAAAAGTACAGATTGAAAAGTCCGTAAGTCGAATTTTAAAACGATGGGACTTCAAACAAGCGAGGTCAGTCAAAATACAAAATAACGCCATAGCTACCTGACAATCCAAATGCTTAAATACTGAAAAGATCAAGGAAGCCAGGCAACGTTGTGAAGGATTTAGCTTTAACCAGGGTGCATCACGAGGAAGTCTGTCACGTTACACATATTTCGGAGAGCTAAGTAATATACACCACTCGCGTAGCTAGTCCTGAATTGGTCTTGAATCAGAGTTTCTTGGACGCCCGTTTATGGAGATCCTTAACATGTTACGATTATTAGCTTACATGTGCCGCGGTATCATCTATATAAGCCAATAACAGCCTTAGGACTGAAGTGAACACTTTGGTCCAAGTGGTATGTTACGTGCTTACGGAACCGAAGGTCGCGGGTTCTGTTCTTCAGGTAAGTGGCACTTCACAAATATTGGGACCTCTGCAGAGCTTGGGGACTCTGTATCATTGATACGTTGGTATCTAGGCCCCTGATATACATGTAAATGAAAAAAAAAATATTTATAAATTGAATTTCTTAAAAAATTTTATAGCATCTGTATCATAAACTCCTGTTACAAAAAACGAAAGTTTTTCCTTCGCGCAGAGGAAATTTTAATATCATAGCTGATCAACATTTTTTTTTTCTCTGCAAAGCTCTTCACAAATTTTCAAAATTTTGTATGCGATTAACTAGAGAAACATTAATTCTTCCATATTTTTCTACTAGAGCTAGCTTTAGCTATGACGAGTTGAACAGCTAGCGTTTTGACTTCATCGAACTGAGGATGAACTGAATTATTAAAAAATTCCTACCTAAGCAAACATACGTTTTTTAGTTATTTCTGACGTCCAATCAAATCAATAGCACTGACTCGATTTTTCTCGCGAAAATCGAAATTGTAAAGTCAGACATTTTTACTTCTATTGAATTGGCTAGGTTAAGTGCCCTTCCCCTCACCAACCTGGGCTTGAGATAGCCACCCTTTTTTAACACGTTTTTATAAGTTTCACTTGTATGTAATGGAATCTTTGAACTCTTTTACCCACTTTAAAAGGTCAGATTAATTCGAAATTTCGCACACTTGTCAAGGATCCATGACAATAAAAAAATTTCATAATTTTGTTTCATTGTCCTGATCAGGATTTTAATAATTAAGAATTTTAAGGATTTACAAGATTTGGCGACTAATTCATTATATCGTTTCTCGATTTGGCGACTAATTCATTGCATCGTTTCTACACTACTGGCCACCGTAAATGCAACACCCTGAAGGAAGCATGGAAATAACATGAAATTTACAATATGCATTAGCGGAGGTGAGATATGCAAATGGTTAGAATTTCAGCGCAGACACACATCACGCGCGCCTGTGGCGCCACCTCAACGCGCTATTTAAAGCTTGGAGATTTCGACGATTTCAAGTTCGGCAATTGTGTTTTTCTTGTGGTTTTTTCAAAAAATGATCATTTATGTCTCGTAGAAAACAGCGATCAGCTTTTGATCAAGTATCCGAGTTCGACAGAAGAAGGATAGTGGCCTACCGAGATTGTCGATTATCTTTCAGGGAAATCGGTAGTCGTGTTGGACGAAACCAAACAACTGTAATGCGGATATGGGACCGTTGGATGGAGGGGGGCACGATGGACCAACGTGGTCGATCGCATCCACCTCAGGGCACCACTTCACGTAAGGAGAGGAAAATTGTGCGCATGGCAGTCAATCTCTCAGTAACATCATGAACCATAGCACAGCACATTGAGTCTGTAACGCATCATTCAATGTCTGCGTGTATCATTCGACGCCGTTTACAGCAGAGTGGTCTTTCCGCAAGACGTCCATTGCTTGGTCTACCCTTGACGCAGAACCACAGACGTCTCCACCGCCAATGGTGCGATAAAAGAAGGATGTGGGCTGCAGAATGGAATGAAGTTGTCTTTATTGACGAGTCACGTATCTGTCTGCAACACCATGATGGTCGGATTCGAGTCTGGAGACACCGTGGAGAGAGGATGCTGAACAGCTGCGTTATTCACCGCCACACTGGTCCTGCACCGGGTATTATGGTATGGGGCGGTATTGGATATCACTCTCGCACTCCTCTAGTACGCATTGCCGGTACTTTAAACAGCCAGCGCTACATCTCCGAGGTGTTGGAGCCAGTTGTCCTTCCTTACCTTCAGGGCTTGGCCACAGCCATATTTCAACAGGATAATACGCGACCGCACGTGGCCCGCATTGTCCAAAGATTTTTCGTCAATCACCAGATTGAATTGCTTCCCTGGCCGGCTCGCTCTCCGGATCTTTCACCGATAGAAAACATGTGGTCCATGGTTGCTCAAAGATTGACCCAGATTACACCCCCAGCTGCCACACCAGATCAACTTTGGAAACATGTGGAAGCTGCTTGGTCTGCTGTACCCCAAGAACATATCCAAAGTGTCTTTGAATCAATGCCGAGGCGTGTGGCAGCGGTGATCTCCAACAATGGCGGCTACTCTGGCTACTGATTCTGGCAGGAGCCACACTTCACAGAAGTCTATAAATTTAATCATTTGATACTTGGTCAACATGTTTCTCGTCTTTCTTGGTGTTGCATTTACGGCGGCCAGAAGTGTAGATATGGCGATTAATTTCATAAATCAGTTTCAGATTTGGCGACTAATTCCATGTGCCATTTCTAGATTTGAAGACTAATTCCAGATTTAGTAACTAAAAGATTAAGGTGCAACCCTAAAACCGCAAAATAGGCTTCTGGTTGATAAAAAATAAAACAAAAAAATTTTTTCTTTATGTGAAAAAAGGTAGGGTGGGTGCGTAGTTTTTCTGATAATGGAAATAAAAAAAGACTCGTGCATGTGAACAAAAATAATTTATATGTTCTAACTACTAAATATATTTTATTTTTATAAAGCAACTTGTTTAGAAGTGATGATACGAATTAACATTATAGAAATCCGTTTAAAAGACGGTAAATTTATGTTCTAACTGCTAAATATTTTTTTTATTTTGATAAAGCAATATGTTTTGAAGTGATGATACGAATTAACATTACAGCAATGCGTTTAAAAGCTGATAATACGATTGACATTCAATATTTCTTCTTCGCCCACTTTTATTAGTTAGACCTGTATCTATAGAGACGGAATCTTTGAAATATAACGAAATGGGACATATCCGAGGCCCCGTTAACGGAGAGAAAAAATACCCTTCAGATCCATTAATTAATATCCATTGAAGAGCAAGACTAATTTCAGCAGCCTCATAATTCTGGCCCCAAATATCAAACTCAAGGATAAATTCAACAAAGAATAACTGATAGTTTTAAAAACTAAAAAAACAGGCTTTTATTATAGATTGAACTAAAAAAAGGTAAAATAAATTATAGTCTAAAAAAAACAACTAAAAAACACGTTTTTATAGTGAATTGAACTAAAAAGTAAAAAAATAATTCTTAATATAAGAATAAAATTATTAACGAGAAAATTAATGTCGTTGTGGTAAAAGCGTGGGGGGGTGCTTTCTACTACATTTTTACACTAACTCAGCATTTTGGAATAGGACTAGTAAGAAATTATAACAATTAATATAGAGCACCCCACGCTTTTACCACAATGACATTAATTTTCTCGTTAATCATTTTATTCTTATATTAAAATTTTTTTTTTTTACTTTTTAGTTCGATTCACTATAAAAGTGTGTTTTTTAGCTATTTTTTTTTTGTTTGTTTGTTTTTTTCAAACTATATAAATTATTGGATTTTTTAGCTTGTTAAATATATCGATAGAAAGAAAGATTTATAGCTATTTTAACACTATTTTTTAATTAAACTCCATTAATTCTTAATATGCAAGTACTTTATTTTAAAAGTTCTTTTTTCCACAGGTTAAAAAGAGAATTTTTCTCACAACCAAAAAAAATCAAGTATTGTGAAAATAGAGTGAATATTAACGTCGCGTTGTTCAGCTACACGAGAGTTTTTGGCGACGGACCACGTAAATTTGAACCATGGTCAAGTGTCGTGGATGACACCTGAGCTGTGGCACCCCCACCTCCCTCTCCTAACTACCACACTACACCAACGGGAGGACGTTTGAGCTCTCGATAGATTTAACGTGCATCGCTCCCCTACACATGGCGGGTCTTTAGTGGTACTGGGCTCGAACTCGCGCGCGCGCGTGACAAGGCCAGCTACGACCCGATACCTTGACCACTCGGCTACCGCGGCCTATGAAAATAGAGAGCGGTAGGAGCGGAATGCCGGCAGGAAAATTAACATCGATAGCACTCAAGAGAGAAAAACAAGACTTTAATCCTAAGCAAACAAAGATTTATTATGATTAACAGAGGTAAATAGAGTAATAACAATTTATCAATGAATTTTAGAAATAAAGTAAAATTAGACAAAGAGGCACTTAATATGAAAGGGAATACTTTCTACGACGAGACGACTGGGATGGTACGTCCGCTCGGTATGAGTGAAATCGTAGAAGTAAGAAGTTGTAGGGGGCGTGACAAGTGACAATAGCGGAAGTGTACAAGGTACCAACATATTGCTCTATGAAAGATTAAACTCCAAATGTGTGGGTTAGGTACTCGAAATATCTATCCTAACAACTAAAATAAAGGTGAAGATTTTTCATCACCAAATCGGCCTTCCCAGCTGTAGGTTAATCACTGGAGCGCATCATTAAGAGGAATTAGTTTGTAATAACCAAATACCGGACAGTTACACGCGAAAAAATTCTCTCCATGCAGTAATGCATTTCTTGAAGATTTTTTCAGTGTAATATTGATTTGTAGGTTGCGTAAACAGGTACAAAGACTTCGAATCATTATTAAATATTTTGTTTCTCATATCAGTTAAAAGTAGTTCGTTAAGTATATATACTGAAATAATTTTCACATAGGTTATTTCTTGGGAAAAACGCTCAATGAATTTTAACAATTTGAATATAAATTGAAATTACATCAGCTAACTTTTTGGACCTTCAATTAAATGTTAAGAATAATTTGTTTTTAAGTGATATTTTTGATAAAAGAGACTCATTTGATTTTAACATTATAAAAATACCTTTCTGGGGTAGTAACCTACACCTATCAATATTTAGAAATATTATCTTAAATTTTATAAAAAGAAACAATGATTTAGTTACTGATAACATTTTAAAACAAAGTAATTTTGTGAATTTTTGCAATAAATGTTTAGAATACAATTATCCAAGTAAATTTATTTATAAATATATTTCTATTTCTAATTAAATTTATTTTTATCTTAGTTCAATATTTTATTTAAAATTCCTTCTATTTAGTTTATTTTTAAAAAAATATTTTGAAATTTTTAAGCGCTTATTTTAATTGCAATATATCTATTAGTATATTCATCCAAATATATTTATTTTGTAATATATTTCTATTTGATATTATCTATTCTTAACTTTGTTCATTATTTTATTTAAAACTTCCTTTATTTAGTTTCTTTTTTAAAAAATCTTTGTGGTTTGTTTAATTGCAAAATAACAATCCAGGTGGCGCCACAGTTTTTTCATTCTCATGAAATCGTTTCAATCGTTTACGTCATTTCACGTGGGATCTTATCGTAGAAGGTTGAACTTTCGATTTCCAGTTTATTTTACAAGTTTTTATCCTAATTTTTTCTCTATAAATTTTTTTTTATTATTATTATTCCTCTCCTTGAGAGATTCATTATTGTTCTCTTTTCTTAATTTCATTTTAACATTTTATCAGGTTTTTCTTCCACATGTTGTATTAGGCTTAACTTTTCAACTTGGTTTTTTTTTTTATTTTTTTTTTCCATTTAGTCGAAAATTTCTGCTGTACGGGGAAGGTTGGATCCATAAAGCATTGCTAACCCTAATTCACTGGACTAATTCAGCGACAGCTTTAGAAATCGTAATAGGTCTCCAGTTTAGTCCAAAGACTTTTTTGTATCTACATTTGTTGTGTCTGGTGTATTCCAATTTCTTCCTGCTTTAGCACTGTAGATTTTAGTACTTCTTCACTTTTATTTTATTTTACTATATATATATATATATCTGTGTGTGTGTGTGTTTTACAAATATAAAACAAAATATTAAATTTTGAATAATCTTACTTTCTTGCCAAATCTAGGAAAACGGAAAAATTATTTTAATTTTGAAAAAGTCTTATTTATAGTTATGGCGTTACATTTTAATATAATTGATGTAAACTATCCATATAAGCATTCTAGCTATTTCCATTAACTTAATATGTTCCGATAAAATATTTTCTGTGATATTTTATGTGAAAGAGTACCAAAGTTAAACAATTCTGACGCTTTTGTGAGAATTTTGCAGAAAAAAAAATTTTTTTTTCCTCGTTTTTTTCTGTGAGTAACTGTAATCCTATTACTGTGTAGAATATACTTCCCGTTCCAACTTTTTAAAAAAATTTTATCTGACTCTTTTATTTTTGTAATATATTTTACTTTCATGTGATATATGAAGAACTTTCACGTATATACTCTAGAACTTTCACATAAATAATTAACTGATAATATTTACTCACCAAATGGGATGTAATCATCATATGATCCGTCCACGGAAGTCATGTGAGTTTTCGAACTTCCAGTCTGTGTTTCATTTAAAAGCCAAGATTCTCTGGAAATTCCTTATATTTGTCATAATGTTTCGTTAATGTCTGCTGCTGCTTATTTGTGCCATGTCGCTTCTACTACGACCAAATCCTCAATATCTTAATTAAAATGGAAATGCACTCGGCAATTCATTATATATATATATATATATATATATTCTTATTTCTCGAGTTTTTTTTTTTTTTTTTTCTTTTGCAAAAATAAAACTTTTTTATGTGCTTTTTACGTTCTTTTTCTACGAATTTTGTATATAATATAATTTTCATATTTCCTTTTAAAATCTTAAATATGATAGATATGAATATGTTTTTATAATACATTTTGCTAAAATATCTGTGCTCTACAACAGATACCATGAACTTATATCTCAGCATTTTTTAAAGTTTGTAGAAGCTAATATAATTTTGGAATACTAATTTTACTAATTGTAGAAGCTAAAATAAAAGTCCCGCTGCATTTTCTACTTGCACAGAATCTAATGAAAAAATACAAAAAAAATTGAAAGTTTTTTTTTCCATCATTAAACAAATACACTTTTTTCTTCTTCTTTTTTATAAAAAATGAATGCTAATTTTAAAAATACTTGAAAATATTATTACGGGATAAAGTCAGAGAAGCCTGCAGGTTTTTTAGTTAAGTAAATTACAATTTACTATAAAATTATTGAGCATATTCAAGTAATTCTCATGTACTTAGTCATTGACCTTTGAAATTTTGCATTGATATCAGAAAATGTTTTTCAAGGTATTTGAAAGAATTTATATCGAGATAAAAATATTCAATTTTCTGGAGCAAAAAAGAAATCCTTTAATTTTTAATTTTAATTTGAAATCTTTATTATTGTCTGTTTCTGCAAAAGCAATGACAGTGAGAGACGACAGTTAAAAAACAAAATGAAATATATAATCCTCATTTCCATTAGAATCTTGAAATCATAAGATCAGATTTTTAAATATGTTCTTTAAACTCATTCGATTAGAAAGAATGACAGCTGTGCAATTAAGTTCCAAGCTCTGTGAAGAACCATCATTCGAGTTAGTGTTAGGTGTAACAGAAGGGGAAGATAAACATTTAAAAATCAATCATACTTTTAAATCGATGCAAAATCTAATATGGATGCAAATGGATAATGGGAGCGAATTAGCTCTAACAAAATAAATAATAAAGTTTACTTATATCGTGAGTAGATGAAAAAAAGACAGATGTACGAGTTACCAAGGTTTGAGAAGATCTTGACAGCGATAATAAGGCTGCTAGTCCTATGCCAGGATATTCTTGTATTTCAAGGGATAGCTTTCACAAATGTAATTCAACACCATCCGAGATTCCTCCGTAAACTCATTTTCCTTTTTTAAATAGTGAGACTCATTTATATGTTTCATGGTTCCTTCACAGAAAGAGGTTCTCGAAAATCAAACAATTCTTTCTCCTTTGAGAATAATTAATCTAAAGGCTAGAAGAGAATCCATTACAGCTCATCGCACTTAAGCCAACACCCCTTAAAGGTGTTGCCTAAGCCCACTGGATTTTTTCATCAAGCGGTACATAAAATCTTTACATGGTAGCCATTTTTAAATCGCTGTGAGTAATTAAATGCAAAACAAATAAGTTTGAGCAGCTTTTGAAATCACTCATTCGTTATTTTTAACACCATTGTAAGTTCAGGTTTTGATTCTAGTTTTATTCTTTTTTGCTTCTCGGATTGGAATGCTACCGTATGTTTCATAATTATTACTTCTCTGAATGGGTGCTATCACTCCTCTTATTTTGTAAAAGTAATTTCACTCTGTGCGTGTATTTATTTGTATACACAAATACATATTGGGTTACAAACTCAATAGATCAGCGTTTCTCAAACTGTGGGGCGCCCCCTCCCCTTGGGGGAAGTGATAACTCTACAAGAGAGGCGTGAGCATATTGAAAAGTCGAAAACAAAATGTTATTTAATAAATTATTAATTTACTGGAGGAAAACAAAGCAAAATATACTATGACATAATAAAAAAACATACACATTTACACTGATGTAATACACTTATAAACGTATCACTACTGCGCAATGTGTTTCATAATAAACTTAACAGTACTAAGTGGAGAACAAGTTTGATAATTACCAGTGACCCCATGGGCTTGTATTAATACTTATCTTGATAATTTTTTTTGTACGGTTCATAATTTATTCCTTAACTTCCGATTAAAAGTTACGTGATTCGCTCCCCAATGCCACCATTTACCACGTAGACGAGCGTATTTTGATGTGTTTTTTTAGGGGGAGGAGGAGGTGAAAAGAAATAAATAAGCAAATCCTTTGAAATAAGTAAATCCTTCGTAAACACTGTCAATATCCTTAATTGAATTCCACAGGCCTCGGAATAATTTTATGAATAGCACTGCACAGAAAAGATCGTATTTCGGAAAGACGTACATATACGTCCAGAAAATCATTGATTTGGCTGAGGGAGATGTTTATATGCGTCGGTGGCACATACGAGGTTAAAGTCGTATTGTAGCTTTAGTGTTAAAATATAGCATTATTGAATTCAATACATTGTTATTGTATGGAGGCGGGGGGGCGATGAAAATGATGATTAAATAGTGGGTCGCGTATATTGAAAGTTTGAGAAACACTGCAATAGATGTTCTACTTAATCTTCTTTTCTCCATTAACGATTTTCAACAGGATATAAATTAATAACAAATAAACTATTTATTTGAATAGGATACTGGCAATAATAATGTTTGTAAAAATTGAATCGGAATAATGCAATTTTGTTGAAAAAGTTGATTCATCCTTTCTTTGGCATCCATTTCCCCCCTTAATTGAAATTCATTTGAAAAATTTTTTTTTTTTTTTATTCATTCCTTTTTCCGTGGCTTTATTCTTGTTATCCCATTTCTAATTTATCTAATAATTTTTTCCTCTTGCTGGATTCTCTTTTGCTTTTCTATTCACAATCACTGTCTCAAAAGAAGCTTTTACAAACGCTTTGTTGTAACCATCACTACTACGTAATTACATCAAATTTTATCTCTGGAAATATCATTTTTTTACGTAGCATATATTCCTTATTCTTCAGTAAAATTTAACACATTTTGCTTTTTTTCTTCACTAATAAATATCATTTTTCAGCAATAATAAAAGCCAAAAGTCAAAAGAAGACACAGAACTCATGGTGTTCTTGAAATAATATATTCATAACAATTATCTATGGTAGAAAAAACATTAGAGTGTCTTAAAATTTTTCAAGAGAATTTAAACCACAAGTTGTAATGAATTGTAATTATAATAACTCAAAAAATCTCCCTTGAAATACTTCGTTTTTCTGGTCTGACGGCACAAAGAACCTCTCCTGTGAAGTTATCCGACAAATGGTCAGTAGAAATTTCTTCGGATGACCTCTCGAAAATTAAAAAAATATAATACCTTGTTTTAACCCATTGAGAGCAATGATCACATAAAAGTGATCCTGCCATTTTCATTTCCCGTGGTATCATATATATCAGTGATTCCCAAAGGGGTCTATGATGACCTGCAAAGGGTCTACGCCAGCGGAAAAATAATTTGGGGGTCCATGAGTTGTAAATGGGGGTCTACAATAGTGGCTCGTATTAAACTAGGACATGATTTTAATTTAAAAAGAAAATTTAATCATGTGGAAACCAGATTTTACCTATTTAACATTTACTAAATTTAATGAGTTTAATTCGCAGTTACAAGGTGACAGCATAAGTTTTATTAAAACAAGAGTCATTATTTCAGCAACATATCTGTTATTTATCCCGAATTATGGAATATCTTAAGGAAGTTTTGAACTGGTTTTCCTAATGAGAAGGAGTTTCAGCGTTGTTGCCAGTCTCAAAAAGAGAGAGAAAGAGAAAAAGAAACAAAAAGACTGGACACTACTAATCAAGAGAATTGATTAAACCTGACAAGATTGATGCCAAATGTGGAAAATTTGTTATTGAAGCACCAGATTCATCCCTCCCATTAAAAGCATTTGTTTGTGTTTTTTGCTCAGTTATTTTACATATTAATTAAACTTTTATTTTTTTTTTGAATTAACTTTTGTTTCTTAAATTTTAATCATTTTACTTCACTACAGTTAGAAATTTAATTCTTTTAAGTTGTTCTATACCAGCTGTTAAAAAGACATTTAAGTTGATAGAAGTGTAAAAATTCAATATTAGGTAAGCAGGGGTCTACCGCAAACCAAAACACATGGCAAGGGGTCTATGAGACAAAAATTTTTGGGAACCTCTGATATATATAATTACCCTTTTCGTCCGCTGAAGCCCATGACCTCTTGGGTGTGATTTGTATTGGGAACGTTTTTATTTTAATTTTTACACAGTACTAGATGTCTTCCAATATGTGCTATCGGTTATATGAGTTTTTTTAAAAAAAAATTTGATTCGGTATATTTATGAATGTCAACAATTAAAAGCGTTTAGCTATTTCGAGATAATATAGTATTTAAAGGTTCAAGATTAACTGTTCTCTGGATTTCTGTTCGTATTTTGACTAAGTGGGAAAAAGATAGAAAGCTTGTTATTTCATGTGAGAGTAGATTTATTGTTTGAAGTCTGCTTAGTAATATTTTATATGTTTTAGGGCAGTTTTATTTCAGTCAGCATAACAAGAAGTGTGATATATTTAAGTGAAATTTTGAGATTTCTAAATTGAAGAACGAATAAGATAGTGAAATAGAGGAAAGTTATTTTTCTAATATATACTGTAATACATTTCTATATTATTTTCGAATAATTCTCAGCACCGAACGTTGCGTGAAAACGGTTAGAGACCTACCTTTTCTTAAAACAGAACTTAATGCTGCAGTGGCACTAAAACAAACGCACATCCTTTTTCTGTCACCTTCACGTTCAAAGAACAACGCCCTTCTCATGCTTACAAATAGAGATTCTCCCACAGATGCGGTGAATGGAAACAAACACACAATAATCCACTACCAACAAGAGCCAGGCATTACATATGTTGTAGAGCAGGGGTGTCAAACTCTCAAGACTAACTTGGGCCAAACAAACAAGGTTTAACTTTAGGTGGGCATCAAAAAAATAAATTAAATAAATATTTATAGTAACGTAGGTTCATTTCTAATAATACATTTTAAAGCACATATAAAAAAGAATAATAAAAAATGTTTACATCCTGACATTGGCATCTCTTCTCTGATACTATCTTTCCTATTTTGGAAGAAATTTTGTTCTCAGTGATTATATTTTAGAAACTGGCCTAAGATGAGAATCATTAATACTATTTCTAACAAAAGACTTATTTCCTTTCATAACTGAAAATAACTGCTCGCACCCGTAAGTATTTCCAAACATGGTAATAATTTCATAAGCAAATTCTTGAGTATTTTCAGACCTGGCACGTAAATATTTGTAAAATTCAGGCACACCCATTTCAATGAATTTTGCTTTCAAATTTTAGTCACACTGATTCTCGATCACCTCTATTTGCATATGGCTAGGTACAGAGTCTATATTTATTGAGAAAACAAAGAACAACAACAAAAAAAAACTTGTCTCCCCCAAAATTAAATTGTTTAAGTCATGTTTCGAATTCAGTTCTAAGATTTGAAATTTTTTTTTCTGCTTATTTTTGATACGATGCAGTATTAGCTAAACTTGATTTCTGATTAAGTGTTTGGTTTTATCAACCATGAAAGATAAATCTTGCAACCATATTGGATTGGAAAACAAGCTTGTGTCTTGGTTATCAGTTTTTAAAAATTGACATACTTCTTTCAAATCCCGGAAGTGTTAGAGAATCTTGGAGCAAGATAACCAAATGCCAACTGCAGTAAGATCAACTGTAAGCAATAAGTGTAATTTAAATCAAGCAATAATCCTATATAACCTATGTGTCTTATTTTCGATGAACAAAATGTTTTCTGTTATGTATACCAGTGTTTCTCAAACTGTGGGGCGCGTCCCTCTAGGGGGGCGTGATAACTCTACGAAGGGGGCGAGATAATATTGAAAAGTCAAAAACCGAAGATTATTAATTCACAGAAATAAACAAACAAAATACATTCTGACATAATAAAATATACCTTTACACTGATATAATACACTTATAAGTGTATCAGTACTGCATAATGTATTTTATAAGTAATTTAACAATACTAAGTTAAAAACAAAATAACTACCCCAATGACCCTTGTCACTAAAAGTAACCCTTATCTTGATTTTTTGTAATATTTATCTTGATAATTAATTCCTTAACTGCCGATTAAAAGTAACGCGATTCGCTCCCCAATGCCACCAGAAACGAATTAATAAGCAAATGCTCTGAAATAAGTAAATACTTTGCAAACACTGTAAAGGTCCTTTTTTTGTATTTAAAAGCTTTCGGAATAATTTTATGGATAACAGTGCACAGAAAAGATCGTTCTTCGGAAAGACGTATATATACGTCCGGGGCAATTAACACTTTGGCTGAGCCAGACGTTTATATACGCCGGTGACACATAAGAGGTTAAAGTCGTATTGTAGCTTTAACGTCAAAGTATAGTATTATTGTATTAAATACTATGTTCTGTATGGAGGGGGGCGTGATGAAATTTTTGATTGAATATTGGGTCGCAAACATTCAAACTTTGAGAAGCTCTGATGTATACCAATCCATGCTAGAGTTGGAGAACTGAGCCCCATATTATTGCACTCTAAAATTACAAAAAGGAGTTGTTTTTACAGTTAAATACTGTTAATTTATGACAAATTTATTCGCGTACTTTCATCTAATCCTCTTGGGAAATCTTTGAGCTATCAATTCGCGTTGATTCCCAACCAACTCTTTTGAAGAAGAAACCGCATGATATGTAAATTAAGTCTACTGTATATAATCTAGGTTTGCTAGCTAGCGAAGAGAAGGAGAGAGAAAGTGATAAGATAGAATTCATTGCTACTGATCAGGTATTATAACTTCCCACGGAATATTTCAAATATTTAATAGAGGAAGACTTAAAGTGACGATTGATCACTATAGTTAAGTTGGTAGATTAAGTGGGATAATACATTTGATCCTATAAAGAGAGGATCCCGATATTGATAGTCCCCTAATAATTCGTGTATCTTGCTATTTATCGACATATTGTTCATATTGAGAATACTTCTTCAAATTGAAAATTATTGAATCAGAGTTGCTATTTTTGTGAGATCAATAAACAGATTCTTGTTGGTTATGGCTAGTATTTCTTCCCTTCCTCCCACATAACTAGGCGTGCAAGAGAGAGGGACTAATCCCTCATAAATTATTTAACAGGAAATCTTATTACTAATCCCTGTTTTCAGCTTTTCGTTCAACAATAAATTACAGTTAATTATTTAGCAGTTCAATATTTCATAAGCTATTCTTAAAGCATTTTGTTTGTATGTTTTTCAATTGCTTCAACATTTTCATCTATCAAAAATCAGTAGCCTAACTTTTGATATATTTTAGATATCATTTATGCTTAAATACCGTATGTACCTAATTGTGGTGTATTTAAAATAAATGTACCTATTTTTTTTAATAACACCAAAAAAAAAGGAATATAATTAAAAAACATTTAGAGAATTCTACTTATAATATTTTCATTCTGCGACGGTTTGTTATTTTATTATTAATTATTGTGTCCCGATGTATTGGCCGGGCCACAAAAGTGTTCGCTGTGGGTCGCGCGTTTGACACCCTTGCTGTAGATCTTTTTGGCTATTCAGATGACACTGAAATAGTTGATTATATACATTATAAGGTGGACAATATTTGTACTATTCCGGAATAAAAATGTAACATAAGTTTCAAAATAAAACACTTAAAATATTAAATATAAATACATTTCTTACCCTATATTTTCTTATATTCAGTTTTCTAATATTTTCTTTAGTTTTAATATTAGTAAGCAAGTGTATGAAATTCTTGTCATTTTCTGAAAGTATGTAAATTATATATAACTTTTTTTAAAATTAAATTAAAATTTTTTTTTTTAGAATTCGTCCTTTTTTTTTTCAGAACGAAAATTTTTATTATAGTACTTTAAGATATTATCAATGATAATAAAATGTAAATTTCAGCGTATAACCATGATTTTATATGGATTTTTAAATGAAACTAAACTTAACAGGGAAAATCACCTAGTTCCTTTCCTACATATACTCTAGGAGCGTGCAGGTTTAGGGAAGCGCTTCTTTCTCCTTTCGCCGATCCTGAATGGGTTAAATAACAGTTAAACAATTTGATCTTTCTGAATTCAGTTGATATGTTTTCGATTCTCGGTTGTTTCTTTTCTGAGCAACAAACAAACTTTTTCAATTTGACTTTCTAAGAATCAGGTTGATTCCCTTTCAAATTTTGGTGCATCACTGTCAGTATATATTTTATTCCATAAAAGAAATTTCTAGTCAGTTTGACTTCTTATAGATCAGATCAGGGCCAGTGCTAGGGGCGGGCAAGCCGGGCCCCTTCCCGGGGTGGAAAACTTAGGATGCAGCAAATTGGCTTTAAAATTAACTAGTTTATGAAGAAAATAAATCAAGATTCATTTAAATCTTATGAAAAATTAATATGTTGAATTTTAATAATAATAATAATAATAATAATAATATATATGGGAATCCAACCGAAATCTTCCAAAAAGATTGGATTCTTCAGATGGCGGGGTTTTTATGGCGTGGTGTCTAGGGGTTTTTAGGGTGTGTTAGTTAATTTCGAAATAAAATAGACAACATAGTTCAAGAAAGAAACTAGTTGAAAACTAAATAATTTATTAAGAATTATAGGGGAGTATTTACATGGGGAATATTTCAAAAGAATAGGAAAGTTAGATAAGCATATTTCGGAAGAATAGGAAAGTTAGATAAGCATATTTCGGAAGAATAGGAAAGTTAGATCACATTACTTTAAGGGAGGCCATTGAGATTAAATAGAATTCATTATGGTGCTATTAAGACTTACGCCTGGCGTGGACGAATGTTAGAACTCGTTATGGTACTATTAAGATTTACCGCCTGGCGCGGACGAAAGTGCGCTGACGCGCGAAACACGACTTCTCTCGACGAATGTTAGTGGGCCTCTGGCGAAAAAGGTTCATGTCGGCGTTTTTAAAAA
>BMAV01000420.1:230870-241812 GCA_019973955.1 Trichonephila inaurata madagascariensis
TCAATGACTATGTTATGTGATTAATAACTTAAAGGGGGGATGTCATGATAACTGTAACTGTGAATGTGTACTTGTGTTAACTGTGTACTGTAACTGTATATCATTGCTTGTGTTGTTGCTGTTGTGAGATGACATGATCACCTCATGCTTAATAAAATGATTTAACGAAGAACTGTTTGATCACTTTTGATGCAAATGTTCTGAAGAACATTCTGAAACCAACAAACATAACAGAGTGCGTTATAATACAACTACTATTTACTGGGCCTTTTTTAAGCTTGTGCTGTGTTGTAAAAGTAAGATGAGTAGAATAATTAATAAAAAATTCAGTTTTCTCAAGAAATATTTAAATAGCTTCTACAGGAAGTTTCTTTTTCAGCAAGGCATTTTCATGTATTTTTAACCGACTTCAAAAAAGAAGGAGGATATCAATTCGATCATTTTTGTTTTTTTTTTATGTTTTTCCGATGATTACTTCAGCATATCTTAACCGATTTGAAAGATTTTTTTTGTTTGACAGGGTATGTTACCGGATTGGTACCATTGTTAAAAAGGTGGTTTAAAATCAGGGGCGTAGCTACCACCGTATCAGTCGTATCAATGATACGGGGCCCCAACATGTATTATTTGCTTCTCGTATAAAAATAATTTCTTTAGTCGCTTATAAAGTACGATAGTAGTTCATTTAAAATGCAAAACATTAATGAGCTACCGAGTACATTCATTATTTATATTTGTGATATAAGAGATACTCCTTAAAACGACGTACTAAAAAAAGTATTGTAAAGATCTAGATACAGTGTTAACTGTTGAGAATTCATCAAATATAAACGCGCTGGAACTGGCAGACAAGATAGTAGCGGTTTTGGTTTTGCTAAAAAAAAAGAAAAAAGAAAGAAAGAATGTTCAATCGAGATTTTAAAATTCATATCGAACCTGGATTTTGCTCCAAATCTCGATATACTTTTAAGGATATTGTGCTGACTCTCCCAATAAGTGTGGCAAGTGGAGAAAGGAGTTTCTCCAAATTAAAATTAATTAAAAAAAATTACGCTCCACAACTACCAGGATCGGATAAACGGCTTGACAACAACAGCCATTGAACATGAACTGGCTGAAGAAATTAATGTTAAAGAAATTATAAAAAAATTCCCAGAATTAAAAGTGAGAAAAAAACACTTTTAAGATTAACTCGGTTTAAATGTGTATTTTTAATATGTAATTAGGTTTTAATATTTAGTGGTTCTACAATTTGTTTCAATACTTTTTTAATATCTGTGTATTTTATAATTATATACTAGAAATGACTCTTCTCTTTTTTCTGTGCAACCCCAATTTTAATTTAGTACATTATTTAAAAAGCAATTTTTCTCTCTCGTTTTATTTTACCATTAAGCTTGGGCAGTGGCGGCGCGAGACCTGAACTTGATGTGGGCAAAATACATTTCTCGAGGCCCTCTGGTGGCGTAAGAAGAGGTTTTATAAAATAAAAAACCAATTTTTATTCGTAAAGAAAAAAAACCAAACTTTTTACTCATATTTATTCGGCACATTAAACAATAGTGAAAAAAAAATTAAAGTAGAAATTTTCTACTTTTAGTTTTGCTGAAATTCTAAATGATTGGTTCGTAATTTATATTGGATGCTACATCTGCTTCAATAAATAAAACTGCCACAGCTGAAAGTTTTTCCTGACCCATTGTAATTTTATATCAGTTTTTATTTTGAAAAGTTCCTCCTAGCAGCAGCGTTACTTACAGGTATTGTTAACAAAATTCGAAAGACAATGTAAATATTTGGGAAAATTTCTTCCAAATCGTTCTCTATAACACATTGAAGCAGATGTTTCCCGTCTGTAATGGTGCTGGGTAAATTTGGAATCATATTTTGTAATTCTTCATATAATTCGTAAGATTGGAAGTCACTGATCTCACCTACTTGGAGGATTGTGTAAATCTTGACAGTTTTTCTGTATTTGCTTTTTGGAATATTTTTTAACTTCTTTAAGTCATAGAGAAAAACAAAATTTTCAAGATGTTGATTTAAAGACATAAATCTTGAATTTATATTGCTTATCACAGAATCAATCATGGTATTAAAAACGTCTGTTTCATACCGGCTTTTTGACAGACTCTATTGATTGATCGCCGCCTTCATAATCAATTTTTCTTTTCTTATTGGCTACCTTTTTATTTTAAAAATCTTTTGGCAAATCATAACTGCTTTTCTCAATAAATTTACGAGCGTCGGACAAGCACTTTCCGAATCCAGTTTGTCGATACTCTTTGATCCAGCAACAAAATGTACGCAAATATTCAAGAGCAATGCATAAATGGGCTTGTACAGAGATTGCCATAATTTGCTTATGGTATTGACACGTGTTAATAACTCATACCATACATGTAATGATACGATAAATTCCAAACTGAGCGTTTCATTTAAAGCGGAATCGCAATCACAGTGTGCGTCGGATAGTTCCATTTGTTTTTTTAAGTTTTCTATACTTTCAACAACATGATCAAATTGTAATAATGCAGTCTTCCCCGCCTCGTTTTTGCTTTCCCACCTTGTGTCTGATAAAGGCTTAATAGTTCATTTATCTTTGATAATTTTCCAACATTTGCTGGAACATGAAAATAGCAACAAAGAGAGAGAGAGAGTGTGTTTGCTTATGACCACACGATAGAAGTGATAACTTCAAATTTTATAACGTTATTTCAGGGATTAGTTAGGTAGATAAAAAACAAGGGAATATTAGTATTGCCAAATAAAATTATTTATCCATATGTCTGTACTCATAAAGTAATATTTTTTGCAAAATATACAATCATATTTGTGAATTAATTGTATTCTAAGAAGGAAACAATGTTGGTTTATGGTAGCTGAAATAGGTTATAAATACTTAAGATTCAAAATTATTTAAATATCTAAAAAAGACTCTGTCAAGCGTTGGTGTGTACTTTGTCGTGCTTTCATTTGGATCATTTGACATAATTAAACTGAATTTTGATCTTAAAAAATCTACTAAAGGTTTTGATTTGTCTTTCGAAAAATCTACATTAAAATCCCCACTTAAAATTACAGGCAATTTGTTCAGAAGAGTTGATCCATCTTCACAGTGTAGGCAACTAAGTTTTTGAGATTGAATTCTATATTTTTCTCTACACTTTGATTTGGTGAAATATATATACAAATAGTATAACCATTAGAATTATTTCTCCATTTTCTGCTCTACATTTCACTGCACAAATTTTTCCGATACATGACTCATTAAACAAAAATGATTTAAAGTATTTGATGCTACATCCATTTCTAAAGTGACACAAGTTGTCATATCTCTCTTATTTATATATATAGCAACTCCACCAGCTCTGTGATTATGTCTTTGGAATTTAGCAATACAATGAAAATTTGGAACATCTATGTTTTCTTCATTATTTATCCAAGTTTCTGTTAAAAGTAATATAGTTACATATTGCATAACACTGTCATCGAGATCCACTATCGAGAACTCAAACGTCCTGCCGTTGGTGTAGTGTGGTAGTTAGGAGAGAGGGGTGCCAGTTCAGGTGTCGTCCTCATCACTTGACCATGGTTCAAAATTACGAGGTCCGTCGCCAAAAGCCCTCGTGTAGCTGAACAGTACAACGTTAATATTCACTCACTCACTCAGTCATCGAGATCCAAAGCATGTGCACGTTAACTTTGGCAATTCAAAGAATATATTGATGCTCCCTTTTTTCTCGAGATATCTGTGATTGCTTTAAGTTTGTTTTGTGATACCTTTTAAATTCATTTTGTAGATCTCTGAGAGATGTAAATTCTCTTAGCCCTTGGAAGAATTTTGGATTGGAATTTTCCGTAACAATGTAAAGTCCTTCAAGATTTGTTGCTCTTGATAACGCAACATATACCAATTGTTGGGAATGTGTTTTCTCATACTTATAAAAAGTTTTGAATAGCTTTACATTGTTACGGAAAATTCCAATCCATTGTTACGAGCGTTACAAACCCGAGAGTAATAATGCTTGGCCTTTTTTAAAACGCATCATTCAAGTTCAGTCTCTTGCAAAACGCGCCTAAAGAAGTTATCACTTCAAAAATCTTCTGAATAAAACCAAAAAATATTTTTGTTGCCACTGACGAATTAGCTGCGTCTACCAATAACAGATTTCGTATGACAACCGCAAGGTACGAAATTTGCCACGAGATTTATATTTAATATTCGAGTTTCAACTCCACTATTTATGCCTACTATATTTGCACCATTGTCGTATTCTTGTCCACGACAGTTCTAAATATCTAAGCAATTTTTTTCTAGCTCTCCCAGTATTGCATTGGTCAAATATTCTCCAGTCGTTTCAGTGACAGCAAGAAATCCGATCAAGTTTTCTTCCACACTTCCTGTTGACGTACTACAATATCCTTAGATGACCGATATTTGCTAAATTATACTACAGTCTCTAGTTGAGTCGAGTAAAAAAGAATAATCTATTTTGCCTGTTTTATCCTACCACTGGTATCCTACCACTGGTAACTGTGTTTGACATGATTGTGATCAATTCATTTTGAATATCGTGGCTTAGATAATAGTGTGTAAGTTGTTTGTTATCAATGCGATTTATGAGTTTCCGTAACGTTGGGTCATATTTAGATATTAGTTTAAATAAGTGTATGAAGTTTCCAGAATTTTTCGTGCCTTTTTCAGTTTTGAGAGGGGTTTTCTGTGACTTCTAAATGTCAGATTATGATAAGCTAAGAAATTTATGATATCAATTAATCTCTCAAACAAATTGTACCAATGTTTTTGAGATTCAAGAATTCGCCTTTAGTTTTCTCGGTTTAATGTTTTTCCGTGCTTTATTCTCTTCTCTAATGTTATCCATTAGAACATATAGGCCATGTGTTCTTTAGTATTCTCATGTCTATGTAAAATAGTCTCTTTTAAGTGTTTCCAATCACAGCACCCTCCCTGTACCATTTGAGTTTGTGAATTGTCATATAATCTGCATGGAAAACTGAAAACTTTATTTTTAGAACTTGAATAAACCAACCAGCGACGACGTTCAATTTCACCATTATTTAATTTTCTTGAGAAATGAAAATTGGAAAAAGTCTCTATGATCACCATCTTTAGGATAATATTCATCATTGCTACTTAAGGCTGTTTTCGGTCAATGTTAAAGACCCGAATTTGGAACATTTTTTCAGATATAAAAGAAATGAAAAATTTATATGATATTCTGGCTTCACTATCCTTTAGAGAGTAGCATTTTTTAACATACATCTCATTTTTAATCGAGTTGATCCATTTTTTCTGGTATGAAATGTGTTTCGCGTTTTTTATCCTATATCGTAATGTTAAATGGGCTATGCCTTCACGTATTAAAACGAAAAAAAATATTCATGGAATAATTTGAAATTTTTAAAAACTGTATATTGTTAACAGAGATATGAGTTATAATATTGCAAATTTCTATGGAAATTGAAGCATTTTTCTGTCTGAAAATGTGCTTCGCGTTTAGTTCAATCTCTCGTACTTTTACCAAAAACAGTCTTAACTGCTGGGTGGGACCGCTTTTAACTGGTGAGCATCTGTCATGGGAAACGTACACAATCCCGATCACTGGAAATTGCTTGTTTCACTACGTCACTGGCACACACACACATCTCTGTTCACAGGCGAATAACTAGTCTTAATATCTTCTTCTTGATTGGGACTTATGTTACTCAACGTGAACACAGAAATCTCAGTGTCAGATTATGATTGGCAAGCTTTTGATCCTATTTCTTTTTCCAATTTTCGTCGTTCAATATCAATAGTCGGTGCATCAGGAGTAACTTCCAAATTCAACGGAGACTCGGATACAGATAAATATTGTTGAGAAGTCGAAGGAACCGACTAGTTTGATTACGTACTGCAAGATTCAGTCTAATCGAGAAATTTCATCATACCTGAACTTTAAACCTAGTCGGATACAACTTTTTCCGCTTTTCTTTTTCTTTTTGCTGCACCAGTTTCCCATTTTCTCTCTTTATCTCTACCTTTCTTAGTGCCTAAGCCGGACATGATTGATAAAATATGAAAAATGCCCAGTACCACACTATTATTTATTCTCACATCAAATACTTTTAAAATTTATAATATGATATAGAAACATGAAGGGAGACTGTGTCTACATGCTATATTTTTAATCGTCTTTCTAATGATAAGAAGTCCCGAGCTATGCCTGGTCTATGACCGGGGGCTCCTCACGATACTTAACTCCAGCTAATGTTGACAGACTAAATATGAGCGGAAACGACAAAGTTGAGAAATTTTTAATAAAAGAAAATGGCGGCCCGGGAATATTTTCATTAATTATTTATTCATATGCTTTCACGCACCTATAAAAAGAATACCTTTTTTAAAAAGTTGATACGTATCAATTTTTCGATATCTTATAGCGAAAAACAGATAGAGTCGTAAATTTTCTAATTTATTAATTATAAAAAAAACCTGTGGCGGGCTCTTTTGGATTTTCCTTACTTTTCGTTTCATTTATTTCGGCTTTGAGGCGCGAGGCCCTATGCACCGCGAGGCCGTGGGCGGTGGCCCACGCCTTACGCCGCTTCTGAGCGTGGGAAGGGCTTAGGTTATCTCTTTTAATTTTTGTTATAAACGGGCGGCATTTTACCTCTTTGCCCGGGGTGGCAAGACTGCTAGCGCCGGCCCTGATCAGATTGATTCCTTCTTCATCCTGGTAGGCCACTCCTCTTGTGATAGCCTCCCGCCTGGGGAAGCCATCTCTTCATTTACTCAACCTAAATCTGTATGTGTGTGTGGGGGGGGTTAAAGATTGATGACCCAAGCTAGCCATGAGAAATCCAATGTATTATTATCAAATATAATAATCAAAAGTCAAACCAACTATAAAGGGAAAATCCAGAGTGATATAACGTAGCTCAAAATCTTATGTGAATAAGTGCATGAAATTCTAATCGCTTAACTTTACTCAAAGTTATCTTAAGAATCTTAACTTCATTAATTTGTTTTAATAACTAAAGCTCGTCCTATAACCAAGCGTCTAAATCCTGATCCTTACTGTAACAACACTGCGTTCAGCAACTCAGCTTCTTCTCCTTCTCCCTTGAATACTAAAAATCCACTTTATAAATCTGCATATCAAGGTTTCTTCTTGAGAGGGATAACTGTGAAATAACTCAATTGTTGGCCTCAAAGATTCCCCAAGAGGATTAATAGAAAATTTGGTAAAGCCTCGTCACACTCTCCTTGTCTCCTAATGGATTCTGCTCGGCTCCTGAATGGACAGGGACTTGTCTTTACTGACTCCTTTCCTTAGTTCCTTCTGGATCCCGTTGTCGATGATTCTCCTTTGGATGTCAAACATTCCCTGCTTCGATCTCCTCCGGGTCTCCACTTTATCTGCGATCTGGATTGTAGTGAAGGTGGTGCCTTCCTTTTCTTCCAGTGGTCTTTCTCCTGTGGCCCTGTTTTCTCTTACCTAGATATCCCGATATAGGACTGTCGTGAAACTCGCGTAGAACATCTAATTTTAGTGAATTTGGGGAACAAACTCTTTCTCTAAAAGTCAATAAATATTTAGCATAAATATAATCCATGCATAATTTTAAAATCTGCGGACCAATTCTCACAATCCGCCACATTAACTGTACTATCCTGGGGATTTTCTCCAAATATCGGTAAATATGACCCAACTCAGAATCCATAATCTGTTCTTCAATAAGCTGTTCTCTAGACGACGACATTAACAATCAAATAACTGCGTAAGATATCTTTGATTTTGCGAAACTTTCTAATGGATTTCTAGACAACAAACCTACCACTACATTCTGAGTCCTTGGTCGATGTTCCCATACCATATTATACTCTGTCAACTTAAGTGCCCAACGCATTCTGCTGGACAAATTTTTTCCATGTGTCAGCTTTGTTAGTGCTGCATGATTCGTAATTACTTTAACCAGTAATTGACCTAAATATATTTGAAATTTATTCAATTCCCCAAATGACCACCAAACATTCTCTTTCTATAACAGATTAATTTCTCTTCTGCCTGCTCAACGTCGGAGGCACGTATGTAATATGTCTATTTTGCTGCGTCAATACCGCATCAGCCCCTACTGCACTCGCATCCGGATACAATTCAAACTGACTCTCAAAATCTGGTAATTTTAACATTGGTTCCTCCATTACTGCCCTCTTTATTGCTTCAAATGCTGCCTGTGTTTTCACACACAACGCAAATTTAACTCTCTGTCTTTTTAATTCATATAAAGGCTCACATATTTCTGCATAACTCCTAATAAAGTTTTGGTAGCAACTCGTCATGCTAAGAAGCTTTGCTACCTCGCCACGGACATGGGTTCGGTTTGACCGTCCCAAGAGTCTCGCGCATCCCAGTTGTATATTACCTAATTGTCACATGGTGTTTAATGGAATCCTTATAGTTACTCGATGAATATCCTCATTTAAAATTCAACACAGGATTTTATAACGATCTCTGTAATTTTTTTAATAGTTTAATTCTCGAATATTTGATATACCTCGTTCTCTAAGTGAAGATTATTATGAAATGTTGTTTTTCTGGTACTCTATGATTATTGAATAAAGAAACTGAATCCCTTTTGAAAAGCTTTCTAAAACGTTTATCATCCTCTTTTGTTCTTACGAAATAATTAAATGAAATTTTTGCATAGCATTTATTAAAATATCGCTCAGCTGTTGGGAATATAGAAAACCGAAGAAAGAGGAATTGTGAATCTAATCTGTTATAAACTACATACTGTGATCACGTGACATTACCATTGTGAAACTAATATTTATGCTCTTCCATTTAATACATATTTTATTCTTATAACTTTTTTATTTAATGATTTTAAAAATAAAAGTAACGATTATTCTAAATTTTCATATTTTTAATTGCGACTAAACTATCACTTTGAATTCTGTGAAATGCACGAAAAAAATTCATTGAAAATAATAGTAAATAACAAAACAAGTATTATGGTGTATAGGAGCCATATTATTTGTTGTGATTGATCATTTGAAGTGTAAAGTTAATGGAAAGTGTGTTTGTCAGTAAAATATTACAAAGAGTTTTAAAAGAAATCTATGAAAGAAAGTTGGGTTATGTGTGTCTGTCATATTAGATATAGAATTTTCTATTTAAATAGTGAGTCAGCTTCTTTATTATAACCTTTAAAGGAATTATATTACTTGTGTACGTAGGCTTAGCTGTAAGGTCCTTTTTTTCAACGTTGTTTTTTTAAAAAAGAAACCTTCAAAATATAGTTAATGTGCCCCATTTGGAATAAAATAAGTAGCAAGTGAGTGGGAATAATGTGTATAAGTGTATCGCTGTTGTATTTCAAATGTAAGTTTTGATTTATTTGTTTTTCAAATTAAAAAGAATTGTTTGTAAACAAACTTTGACGTCGTGAGAATAATTTAACTTTTATGTTTATTTTGTCCTTGTTGCTTTTTATGTGTGTGTTTAAAGTTTTGCTTATAACAATATTTCAGTTTACTTCGCAAGAAACTATTCAAAGACAGTCCCCTCTTCATATTTATTTCCTTGTTTTTGTTTTTTTTTGATAATTTTTAATTCCCTTTTCATTTCCCTTTTCATCAGGAAGTGTATAAAATTAGTTAGATTTAATATTGAAATGATAACAAGTACTGTGTTATGCAGAATATTTACTTCCAATTTTTGAAAGGCAAATTTTATTTTCCACTATTTTAGAATATAGTGGGATAATGCATGTTTTAACTTTTATAGATTGATATTTTATAAGAAAAAGTAATACAATGAATATGAATATTTTTTTAATGCTTTCAATTTTATCAATTAAAACGCACTTAATTTAGCCTGTTTAAAAATCTTTTGATTCTGTGGAAGTTCATAACATAAATTGTATTATTTTATAGCGACTGAAACTGCTATTGAGTTTAATTAATGCCTTACTATTTTTAATGAATTTATATTTTTCAAAGTATGTATCTTATTATATCATAGATTCGTTAATATATATTTAAAATTGTATGAAAAATCATTAAAAATTTCCTTTTGTTTACTAGTTGTCATAATGAATTTTTTAAAAAATGTCTGATATGTATATTAATATGGAAAGAATATTTCTGATATAAATGATCAAATTCCCTTTTTTTGAAGATGCTTACTTCAGTTTTTGTAGTCAGACATTATGTAAGATGTTTCGTTGAATAGGAACCATTTTGTAGTACTTTTAGATCACATTGAAATGCATTTTATTAGTTTGAATCATTTTGTAGAAATTCATTATATAAGTTTATTGGGTACTTATATATTATTGCAACCTATTGACGACGTTATATGAAGCAAAGCACATGATTGTAAATTCAGTGTATACGATACATGTGAAATTGGGTTTGCCAACTTGACACATTATATTGAACGTTGAAGATTGTTGCGATAATACACAAGTACTGTTTATTCTATTATATTTATCTTTATAATGAAGGTCGTTATAATGTGTAATAGAATTTTTGATTTTTTTCAAATTGTAAGTATTTTTATTATATATTTACATCCATATTAGAAATATAATTTTGGAAAAATTTTCTAAATTTTCTTTTATGTATTGATTGTCAAAATTATTTTTTAAGAATGTTTTAATGCATATATTAATATGTGTAGAACAGTGGCGCACACAAGGGGGGGTCCTGGGGGTCCGGACCCCTCAAGCCCTTGATTTTTTTCCGATTGATTATAATTCTAAGTATATAGTATGTAAAATTTAATTAAGTATTTGTTATTAATGAATAATTTTATTAATTAATGCTAATTATTTATTCAATAATTATTTTTTTACTGTGTTTTGTTCGCAAAAATCGACAAAATCAAAAGGAGCCTGATACAAGATTGGTGAACTTTTGACCCCC
>BMAV01000420.1:242212-298352 GCA_019973955.1 Trichonephila inaurata madagascariensis
AATTTGGGTTTGCAGTGTAGTTTTTAATGGATAAAATTAGATGGTTGACAAAACTGTTATTATTATTATTATTTTACTTTTACTAGTTCAGAATATCAAAAATGTTCAATTGAACTTGGAATATCAGAAGGATGCAAAATTGATTCTAAATTAGTTCCTGAGAGTAGTGATAGTGACAAATAATATATTATGATTGTTCTGTTGATTTGAAATTTTTTTGATAATGATATTTCAGACTTTTTAATGCCGATTGCATCAAATTAGGCTTAACTGCATAAAACCCTCCGGCTGTGGCTTTATGCACATGTGTTCTTGCCCGAAAGGGTTTAAAAACATTAATGTTAAAAAAAACAAACAATTTCATTAAAAATAATAAATAGCAGTAAAAAGCAGATAACACATGACTTAATCAAAATAATTCTGCATTTCAATGTATTGAGCATTACTAAAATAAATAGTTTGCCAGAATAAAATTGTTATTGTGTTGTAAGATTTGAAAAACGCCACTGAATTTAAGAGGCAGTCTATTTTTTACTCGTTACAGTTAATTTTCGAAGCTTGAATAATGGTTATTCAACTTGTAAGCACATTTCTGGGGAGAAAGATATTAGATAATGTTTATTTTCAAAAACATTTTTTAGGTTATTGATTTTGTAAGCTTTTTTATATGTAATTAGATATGTAAAATGTATAAAATTTATAATTTAAGAATACGGTATCTGACTCAACAACCTAGAATATATTTTAGTGTCATATCCAGTTGGGAAAAGTGATGCATTAAGTTAATAGTAAAATTAATCATGTACAAAACAAATAAGTAATTTGAGTACTTGCATATTATCGCAACCTATTGGCGATATATGAAATGATTGCCAATTCAGTGCATAGGACACATGCGAAATCAGGATTGCCAACTTGGTGAGTTATCTTAAACGTTGGCGATAATACATAAGTATTGTAGCTTGTGCTTTAATGACCTTGGTGAAAGTTGTGCATTGAAGATATCTGTTGTAATCTTTCATTTTAAATATTATTACATAGAATTGTTGCATTTATTGAGAACTTGAGAAAAATCTGATTATGTAAAAAATGAAACATTTTACATTTTATTCAAATTTTTCTGCAGGATCAAATTAAAAGAAAGTGTTTTCAGTTTTTAGCAAGTTTTGTAAAATTATTGAAAAATTCTGTTTAAGAGAAATTAAGCTATTTACTATTTTATTGTGTTGGTGTTAATATTAATAGCACAAAAACTTTTGTGCAATTTTGGTTAATGCTTAGGATAGTCTTTGTGGCAGCTCTGTAATTGTTTTATCTAATGCTGTTCCATTTAGTGGAAGCATCGTTAGAGTCATCTGCACTGATTAAATTATTTCTAGAATTAAATAATCTTTTGAAATCTTCACAAGGAAGTTATGGGCAGAAGTAGAAATGATCTGGAGAGCTTAGTGGGTATGATTGCACACTGTTTATTTTGTTTTTTATTATTAGTTATTTTGTATTTTATGAAGCAAAAAAAAAAATTAAATTTATCTTAAATTATTAAAAAATATTATAAATTTAAAATTATTAATAATTAAAATATTTAAAATTATTAATAATTAAAAATATTTAAAATTATTATTAATTTAAAATATTTAAAATTATTATTAATTTAAAATATTTAAAATTATTAATTAAAAATATTTAAAATTATTATTAATTAAAACTATTTAAAATTATTATTAATGAAAATTATTAATAATTCAAATTAGTAAATTAATTATTATTTATTAAAATTAATGGATTAATTACTATTTATTATAATTAATTATTATTAAACATTAGTATTAATAAGAAATAGTATTAATTCATTATTAAAATTATTAATTTATCATTAAAATTATTAATTTATTATTAAAATCATTATTGATTTATTATTAAAATTATTGTTTATTATTAAAATTATTGTTTATTATTAAAATTATTATTAATTTATTATTAAAATTATTTAAATAAATTTATTGAAATTAAATAAATTTATTTGAAAAGAACTTATTAAATATTTTATAAAATTATAAAATAATTAACTTAATAATATATAAAAAAAACATATTTTTATTATATTAACTATAAAATAATTAATTTAAAAATAATATATTTTATAAATTATTTTATATAATATTGTGTTTCACATTATAAAACTATTTGTGACTAATTTTTATGTAAATATATAAATGTTATTAAACTAAAATATATTTAAAAAATTTTAATATAATTATTTATATAATTGCAGTAATTTTTTTACTTTATAAAATGCAAAATAATCACATAAAATATCGTTTAATATTTAATAAACCTTTCATAAATAAATTTATTTAATTTAAAAAAATAATTAAATGAATTGAAGAAAAAAAGTTGATCGTGTGGAATCGAACCCTGACCTCGTTCATAGTAAGCAGACGATTAGCCAACCAAACTATAGAATCGTTGGATGAAATTAAAATTTAATATAAAAGCTCAGCATGAATTTCGAAGCCTAATTCTTCTGAATTGACTGGCCATTCCGCAGAATTACATTGAGGGGTGAACACCCTAAAGGAGTACTACTATTACACCAAGTCTCGATCCCAAATGAATTTCCTTAGTCCTGCCCTCTCCTTGTAAATATGTAAATATTGGTACTGGCATACCATTGTAACAATGCCAATGTTTAAGGTAACTTGTCAAGTTGGCAACCCTGATTTTGCACATGTCTTAAATGTTGAATTGGTAACCATATGCTTCATTTCATTTAATGTCGCTAATACACGTTTGCTATAATTTTAAAGTACCTAAATATCTTTTTAATTACTTCCATTTTATTAAAAATTAACTGAAAAAAGTCATTTATATTTCTCTGTGGAAGAAATTAAATTATACTTCTGTATTTAAAATAATTTTTTTTATGTTCCCCCAAAAAGTTTGGGATCAAAAATAATTTTTTTTTAAAAAAAAATCATCCAGTTGTTTAAATATTTTATTATTTTTTTCAGGAGCTATCCATCTGTACTTTTCTGCATTTTTAAACATTTCCTATATTGATATAACATGTTTTAATTAGTTATCAAAATGGTCTAAGGTTGTAGAAATGAAGGTAAGTGATGAAAAAAAAACTTTTCAAAAATTTTTTGTAGTTAAGAAATAGTTTTTGATTGACAATGTAAAAGTTTATAACATTTTATTCTTAAGTCTATATTCTTTGTCTGTAAAATTTCCCTTTTGTATTCAATTTATATTTTTAGAATTTTGTATCTTTTGTTTTTGATTTTTTTCATTCTTCTAAAAAAAACCCTTATCATTTCTTAGTTAAAACATTTTTCTAAAAAAAATTTGTAACAGGGTCTAAAAAAAAAGAATCAAATATGATTCATTTGATTATGAGATGTTTGATTGGGATATATTTTATGTACATTATTTTACAAATTTAGAGATTTAATCACCTTGAGTAAATAAAAAAATTTCATGAGTTTTTGTCTAGTGATAATGATTTAACATAATTTCAAACACTGTTTTTTTTTAAGCTGTTTTATATTATTTTACTTCACACTTCTTTCACAATCTTCCAACTCTTATGATTTCTAAATCACCACATTTAAGTCTTTCATTTGGTTGTATTAAAGTGCTATAATTAATTGAAAATATATTAGATGATTTTAAAATGTTTACTCCTTAACATACAAATAAATTTTGATGAAGTGACAAGTAAATCTAAGATTTTGTTCTAACCTTATATTTTGTGTTCTGTGATTTTTTTTTCACAGTTGAGAGTACAATTTTGAATGCTAATTTTCAAAAATATAACTATAATTAATCCTTTTGTAATTGTTGTGTTAAATATGCACTATAATCTCGAAGCCCCTTATGGGGTGATTCAATACACTTTTCTGTAAGGATGGTGCATTGCCACTGTGTGACTATCTGAGAAAACAGTATTTCATGTTGCTAAGTCTAACTTTGGGGAGGGGGGACCAGATCTATTTAGGCCAATTTCTTTAATTATTCATGAAATTGTATCTACATATGATGAAGCCAAATGAAAACTTTCTGAAAATATTTTCAATAATACTTTTGACTTACTGTGAATGAAAAACAAAATTTTGTAGAAAAAAAATCTTTAATTAAAATTTTTATGCTAAACACATCGAAATTTTGATGTTGCAAATATCTTATGTACAAATAATTCAGAAAGGAGACAGTGTGTGATAGTCTTTAAAGCAAGGATAAACACAAAGTCTCCTGCTGTATAGTTCACAATATTAAAAGTTTGTTTTTCTTTTCATCGATTTCTTGCTGTTTATACACAAACTATGCTTCTTCATTTCCCCCCTCTTCCATTCACATTTAGTATAGGAAAATGTCTTCCAGAAAGCTTTAGCCATCACAATACTAGTACACACACAAAAAAAATCTATGTACTAACTATGAAAGTTAAAAACTGAATGAAAACAGGAATTTCTAAAACCAGAGTGAAATGTTCATCCCCAAAGAAAAGGAAATAAAAAACTTCATTTGAAGCTTTTGAAATACCCCTAAGTTTTACATCACATGCAGCTACAGCTGTGTGTTAGCTTAGTTTTGTTTACTTTATACTCCTGCTACCAAAGCTAAACAAAATACCAGAATCAGAAAGAACTTCACAAACACAATGTCAAAACCTTAGAGGTTCGAATAAATTTAGTGGACATGTAGCCCTCTTTTGTGGTTTGAAAAATTATTACTTAAACATATATTTGAGAATGCAAATAAGACGCACCTGTCCTGTAGATCAGTATAAAGCACAATTCACTGGTGCTTCACCCTGCTGCAAGTGACATTTGGGGTGGATGCATATGTGTCACATCCATTTCAAATGTTTTCCGCTTATCAGTACATTATTGTGAAATGTTTAAATCCTAATCATGTAAAGAAATTTGAAATGTTTATTGTAACATGATAAACTGTTTCCTGTATTTTGTAATCTAAAATGATACCTTTCTATAATATACATGTAATTTCTTGTTTTAAATTTGATAATAGTTTATAACATTTTTTCATTTTCTTCAAAACCCAAATGAATACAATTAGAATATAAAATTCTTTGCCTTTGAAATATGCTCATTGGACCAATGTTAAAAATAGGATTATAAGCAGATATAAGAATGATTTGTTTGAAATGATATGTAATTGATTATAGGTAGTTATTCTGATTGTCTGTATTTTAAATTGGAATTAGATGCCAGTTCAATTTAAAGTAAATCATTAATCTTAAGTGTGAAATCCGATATTTCATAGAATAACTAGGTATTTCATGAAAAAAACTAGATCAGTTGGTTAATGTTTATAAAATTATTTAATTCTATGATTTAACTAGGTATTCTATAGAATAAGGATTACTTGATCGTTAAAGAATGAAATACAACACTCGCTAAAGTTCTTTGAACTGGTTCTGGCTGCTTTGAGAAGAATTTTTCCAACTAGGCGGAATAAAACAATTGTACTCTAGATATCAGTTCAGTATATGTCAGTGAGAATTAATTTCCATTGAAGAAGTTCCAAATATTGACACACTGCTTTGATCTGTTGCCACAGCTCAAAGTTACAGTACTGGACAAGGATTTAAAAAGTGCTTGCGTTTAAAAAATATGTAATACTAAACAGTGTGTGCTTGTTTCAAAAAATAATAAGCAGTTCAATCCAAAGTGTCATTACAGCAATCCTTGCTCTAATAAATAAGTAAAATAAATGTATCTCATAAAATTTTAATTAATATTCTCTTTACATTTTTGTTTTAAAAAGTTTACAATGTTTTTATGAAGCAACAGTGTTTCTTCCCAGCATGTATTTTTGTTGATAGTATGTAAATATAATTATTTTTGCAACATTCTTTTTTCCCCATTTCTGTTAAACTAATAGCAATATGAGCAATGTAATAAATTATATCATCTTTGCTTTCCCTTATTATTTATTAACTATTCATCCATAAAAGGGATAAAATGTATTTTCAAGAGATTTTACGATAATTTAATTTTTAAAACATCTTTGAAATTGTTTATTTTTCGCTTAAAGGTCTATCCTTAATTGTTTCATGGAATACCTAGTTATTTCATTGAATAACTAGGCAAAGTTTGAAATTGTTCATCTATTATATACTTTAACTGATATCTAGTTATTTTATGAAATACCTATAGTTATTCTATGAAATAACTGAATTATACACTTTTACGGTAACACATACACATATATATATATGTGTGTGTGTGTTACAATAAAATTTTAAGCAGATATGAAATGATAAAAAGCAGATATTTGATCATATATATTTTCTTTATGAATGTTATGTTGATGGAATTGTCGAGTTGAAATTTAAAACTTATATATATTAATGTTTATATTGTGTTGGAGTTAGAATTGTCTGAAATTAATTTTGCTTTGAAAACTTTCTTACGCATTACATCTTATTTTATTTTAATATTTACAATGAATGAATCAAGTACTTATGAAATGTTTTATTTTGTGTTAAAATTTTAAAGATTAGAAGTTTCTTTTAACTGATATTTTTAAAAGTTATATCTAGTAAATTTATATATTGAGCATAAAATATTATTATTGAGTATTAAATATTGAGCATATCAGCTATTTCTTAACATATGAGTGAATTAAAGAATTTTCTTTCAGCATGGTTATTTTTATACTAAAATATAGAGATCCTGAAATACATTACTTTAGGGCCGAATTTTTAAAAAAATTAAATGATTTTTTTATTGCATATTTTATGATTCTGACTTATTAGCTTTGTTCTAAATTTTCAGCTTTTTTCATCTAAAAGCAGACTGTAGGTCTGTTTTGAGATATAGCCCATGATGTTTGAAGGGAAACATATCCACTACTCTCCTTTGAATAAGAAACCCTTATGCTCTTACAGTGCTAAACTTTGTAAACAAAGACGCATCAATGGCTATGCTTTTTGCATTCGACATATTTTGGAAGACAAATCTGCTCCATTTAAGCAGTGTGCTCATGTTGCTCGATATAACAAACAGAAATGTACTAATCCCATTCCTTGCAATGAAAATAGAGAGTAAGTTAATTATGTTTTTAAAGAATTTATGTAGTAAAATTGAATGGTGTGCAATTTTAACATTTCATATGGTTTAATTTGACATTACTTTTGAGTTAAGAACTTGTAATAATTTAATATACATTATAATTTTAAATAGAAAGAGAGAATGTTGTATTAAATATTTTTTTTTGATATCTATATAAATAGCATAAATTTCCTTTTAACATGCAAATATAAAAATAAAGGAAGAACTTTTTTTTCTCTTTAAGAAAAGATTTTTGTGAAATTTTTACACATTTGTTTCATGTTTAATTTATATATTATAAAATGAAAGAGAATGATAATTTAGAAGTAAATAAGTCCTACAAATCAAAAGGGGTTAAATTCTAAAAGTTTGAACTACATTCATGTCCAGAATTAAGGTCCCAAACATAGTTTTCAAGATAATTTTAAATTGCTATCAGTAAAATTGATAGAATGTATTTTACATATTTTGAAGAATGAGCATTACAATATCAATCCTCGGTGTAGAAAAATAAATTAAGCGTTGGTTTATGCAGAGCTACTGAATTGAGATTGTTTAAGCATCTGGGATTTTTGCTTGCAGTTATGTGAATATTGCCTTAAAACAAATAAGCTAGTCTGTTTTCTCTGAGATTGGTTTTTCATAATCGTTTAGATTATTTTTTTTTTCGAGATGGAAAGCTGTTGGCAGGCTTGAAGCTGGCCATTCTCAAGGAGAGATGACTCGATGGTTGCAAGTGTCACCGAAGGTGGTATTCCGTCTGTGAAATCAATTCCAAACAAAAGGTACTGTCACTAGAAAGATCAGCTAAATCCATCACAAAGAAACACATCTGCACAGGATCACTACTTGGCATTAAGCACTTGACAACATAGGCAAACAATGGCTTCTCAGCTCACCAGACAGAGTGATTCTCCTCAAGTCTTCATCTGGAAAGAAAGTGGAGCTTGCTTTCATCCCTCCTACATAACGAAAATCAACAGATTTGGTGACAAAGAAATCCTTGTCTGGAGTGGCATATTATTGGGTAGTAATACATCACTGCATGTCTTCGATGCAGGTACTGTCAACACACAGTGTTATACGGATGAGAAGCTTATGTGATATTGTTCATGGGTTCTATGGGTCTGGAATAAATTTTTATGGAAGATAATGCACATTCTATCAGAGCTCACATTGTAGATGAATTTCTTTAAGAAGATATTTGCTGTATGGATTGGCCCTCAAGGTCTATGGATCTCAATCCTACTGAACACTTTTGTGATAGTCTAGGAAGAGAGAGAAAGAGAGCCATTTCTCAGTGTAGCCTCCCTTCCAGGACCTCAAGAGTTAAAAGTCACACTTTGAGAAGAATGGACATTGTTGCTCCAAACATTTATTAACACCCTCATAAAAAGTATGGCAGTTAGTTCATTGTGAAGCTTATATAGCTTATATGCTCACACTCCATATTAGACAGATTTTTTCCCAGATAAATGCTTTATCTCTGATTATGATTTCACTCTTTCTGATATGTCCTGTATCCTAATTCACAGTTAAAATCTTTTCCATATTGTTATGTTGCTATGTTCTTTTTTGCATTGTGATGTCTTTGTGCCAAAATTCATGACAACATAGTGAAATAGCTCATCAGTTTTCACAGATTTTATCTTTGTGATCTTAATTTTGGACATGAGTGTAGAACCGGAGATCTATTAAAAGACAATAAGAAAAAAAAATCAATAGATTAAAATGAAAACTATTATGTTATCTAGAGTTTTTACAAGTTAAGCACTGTGATGTAAGGATAAATGGCTTTTTTTAGGGTCAAACTTTCCCTTTATTTGAAAATTAATACATAATAGTACAATAAATAAACGAATGAATGAGGTAAAAGAAAAAAATATCAAATAACAAATAAGCTTTAAATTTACATGTGAAATTCAGCATAATGCAAATAGAAAAATAAGCCAAATTTTAAAAGTATTTAAATGGTTTTCTTTTTAAGTTAAATGGGAAAAGTAACATATATAGAAATTGAATAAGAATAAAAAGAAATTTAAAAAACAAACAAACATAAAACAAAATATTCAAAAAGTAAAATTAAGAAATAGAACAATATTAACAAATTGGAACAAAATGGAGTATGGATGTGAATCAGAAATTGAAATGACAGCTTGACTGAGTAGTATTTAAGTAATGATGTAAAAAAAAGTCTAAAACTATTTATAGCTGATATTTAAATAGAATTATATCTCTTTCTATATATATGTATGAAATTAAAAATATATTGAAGCAAGTTTTTCTGTGAATTTATTCCACCAAATTTAATGAAATGATTTAAAAAGTTTTAACTGATAAAGGAAAATTGAAAATGCAAAGTTTCTTGAAATGTTTTATTTATTTATTGAAGCTATTAAAAATTAGCAATTATTTAAATTGTTTGTTATATGCTTGGAAAATGTTAGAAAATTACTTTTAATCAAGTTTATTGTAATAAAAAAAATTGACCAAGCTTTTAAGTATAAGAAATTTATACATATATATAAGAGTATTAATAACTAAATAAAAAGGTTTTTTTATTTGTAGAACTAAAAATTGCTAAACATTTTAAATCAAATTAAATTTCTGAATTTGATTTTTTTTTTTTTAAAGATTTTGTAACAGTCACATGCAAGTTGCTGGAATGTTACCAAAGAAGGAACGCAAAGTTAAAAAAGAAAAGGAGAAAGAGGTTCTTTTGTCTGTTGAAGGAAAGCTGAAATTCTCAGATCGATTAAAGGCTCTTTTAACAAAAGAAAATAGTACATCTTGTAACGAAGATACATTAAATTCTGATGACCCGTATGCATTCCCTGACACCATTTCAGAAAATGAAAATGGCTGTATTGGGTTTTCTGCTACTCCCATTCTTCGAAATGCTTGGAACTGTTCTCAAAAAAGTTCACCAGACGTCTCATCTATTGATTCTCCATCAAGATGTGACCAGCCTTCTAAAAATACTCCTTCCAGTGAAAGCAAATTGAAGAGCAATGCTCCTACATTATCAAAAACTATGAATAGGCTTCATGCTAAGATTGCACAGAATAAGCTCTTGGATAAACAAAAGAAAACACAAGATTCTAGTCAAAGTACTATTTCACTGATAAATGCACATTTACATGCAATAAATAATGTAAAAATTGAACCAATGTCTCCTTTGGAAAATAATAGTATTAATTCTGAATCTAATGAATCAAAAATGATCCCTGACAATATAAAAGAAATAATAATTAAAATGGAACCAATGGAAGATAATATAGAGTCTGAACAGGTCACTGTATCTACTTATCCTTCTCCCAATGTACCATCATTTTTGCAGGCTGATTCACAAATGTCATCAGGAATGAATTCCTCCTCTTCTGAAAAATATTTTTGCAATCGTGAAAAGTTGCCAGTATCAAGTGATGTTAATTCCAAAGAAAAGCTGCAGCTAGAATCGGATAAACAAAAAAAATCTGATACAGCTAACAAAATTAGAATTCCTATTGTATTAAGAAAATTACAAAGAATATTTAAAAATAGGAAAAAACAAAATAAATATATATTTCCTTCTGGTAGGTAGTTTTTTTTAAAAATATATATTTAACTTTTTATATTTTTAGATGATTTTTTTAAACTTGCAATTGCTTATTCGGAATTTTTGTAAATGATTTTTAAGTTCAAATAATTTACATTTTATCATTTTTTTAATTAATTAAAAATAGGAATAATTTAATATTAAAATTTTTTGCAAGCATTTCATAGCTAGATGTTATTTATTTTTTTCTGCAGCATTGTATTCTTTTTCAATAATAAATTTTGGTACTTGCATATTGTTTATCGTCATTGAGTTTTGCTTAGCTAAAAGATGTTGTCACATCAAAAAACATCCAAATGCTGTTATCATTTTAACACATGTGTAAAAAATTCCAGTGCTTGCTTCTTCCATATTGGTTTCTAAAAAATTGGCAAATATTTAGATGAATGAAATACTGTATTAAAAAAAAATTAACACTTCTCAAAATAAATGAAAGATCTTATAACAATTACAATGTTTAGGTTATATTAAAATGTCTTTATTGCTTTCCAAATCGTGACAAATGAGTCTAATTAGATGCTGTCACATATATTCAAAGTCTAAATGCTATCATGAAGTTTTGATATGTTTCTTATTTTGCCATATCTCATAGTCTTTTGCATACTTAATGTATCACACCATATTTTTGGAAATAGATCACTGCATTTCCTTTAAAAAAAAATGGCAGCGATAGCCAAGTGATCATGGTTGTGAGCTACATTGTTTGTTGTCTAGTTGTGGGTTCGAAAGGTAGTGCCACTGATGACCCACCATGTGGAGAGACTGCTTCATGTTAAACCTGTTGAGGTTCAAAGTCTTGTGGGTGTCAAAGCTATGAGAGGGGGTGCCAGCTCAGTTATCATCACTTGACTATGGTTCAAGATTACAAGGCCCAGTGCCGATAGCCCTTGTATTGCTTCATAGTGGAACATAAATTAAAATCAAATCCATACAAAATAGGCTCTAAATTTTAGTCATTTTTCGCAATATTATTTTTGAGCATGCTTGATCAAGATTGTGTTTGAACATGGGTAAAAACAGAACAACCTACAAAAACTGTTATTATTTTTGAGCATGAATCAGCAAAATTGTGTTTGAGTATGGGGTGAGAGTGGGTTTTCATTTTTGGATGCATATTGCTACATTTTATGATGTTTTTGACTAGAGGAAATTGGTCGATAGTTTAATATGCAAGTACTCAAATTTTTAAATGAGCTTATAATCTTAATTCTTGCTTTCTGATCAATATTTTCTTTTGTGTTCCATTTTAATGAAGAATTTATAATTTTATAAATGTATTGTTTGGTTAAAGTTGAATTAAAAAAATTAAAATTTTTTTTTGAATAGTTGTGTTAATGGTTATAGTTATCATTAATAGTTATGTTAGCTTAAAAATATTTTTGGATACATTTGTACAAAAAGGACATTATAAATGACTGAGAATAGTTTTGATTTGTTAAATATATGTCTGCTCCGATAGTTTTGAGGTAGCTTGCCCACTTGGTAAGCCAAAGAGATTGCAGGTTCGACCTTGGCTGGAGTCGATAGATTTTCTTGATACACAAAAATCATTGGCATGCTTGTCATGTTGGCATGTAAAAGATCCCTTAAATATCAATTTGGTTCTGGTACTCTCGGAAAATTAAATCACAGCTATATTTAGCATCTGACAAGAGTTTGAATTAAATAAAATTCAAAAGTCACAATTTGGTAGTGGAAGACACCATTGGATGGTGCCACCAATGAAATGGATTCTACTCTTGAGGGCTTGCTGTGTCTGCATAAGCTTAATTGCTAATATGCAGCCCATTGGGGGGAAAATATTTTTAAATGAAATAACACTGAAAGTTAAACACTTATAATGAAATGGAATTATTTGCATCTATTAATTTTTGATTTTCTGTGCTATTTTAACATCCTTCACATTCTGATAAATCAATTGCTATGTTGTCATTATTTTTTATATTACTGAATTTGTTAATAACATGGTTATTATTGAATATTTTGCAGGATTTTCTCTTTATTTTCTTCTCAAAATTCTAAGAATGTTAGAATTTTAACTTGAAATCTGCTAATTACTTTAATGATTCAGGATTATTTTATATAGTTAAAAAAAAAAATTAAAATTGATGAAAGTAATTTTTCACTTTTATTAATTTAACCAAGAATATTTGATTCTATTTTATTTTTTATTGCATAACTTGTGTCATATTTTTACCAGGCCTTTATTCATCCGAGAGTGATAGTAGTGACAGTGATGAAGAAAGTCATTTGTTTAATCAATTATCCCGATTTTGTGTATGGGATCAACACAGCTCAAAGTAAATATGAAATATATTTATGGTATTAATTTATTAGATTCCTTTAGTGGAATTCGTTTTGATATATTTTAATATATTGACTTATTTTTATATTTTATGTTTGATGAGCTCCTTAAAATCTTTCCTTCAATGCAATTTTCATTGGTAATTTATTTCACAGTTCTTTACAAAATATGAAGTCAGATTCTCGTCCAGCTCAGCATTCACAATTGAAAACAGAATTTTTAAGAAGTTATTATCAACTTTGTCGCTTACATTCTCTTCAAAAGCAGGAAAGAGAACGTCAGCAAGAAATTATCCTGCCATTAACAGAGGCAGCTCGAGCTTATCCTGATCAAGCAACAGAAATTTTATCAAATTATTCAAAAAATCATCAGAAACAAAAGAAAATGTAAGTTTTTACTGTTTGTAATTGATACATAGCTTTTTTAACATATGTAGAGGTTTCAAAAGGTTAGATATCAAGCCCTTTCAGAGTAAAAGTTTATTCAGGAAATAAAAAAAAAAAATTATACAGTGTAGGAAGGCTCATGTACTTATTACTTCTCTACAAAGTCACCACACTTAATAAGGCATTTGTTTCATCAGTACACCAAACCATCGAAACCAACATCGTAGAAATCAGTGTCAAGGTTGTGCAACCATGTCAAGACTGCTTGCTGAACCTCAGCATTGATTCTGAAATGTTGACCTTCCAAGTATTTCTTTAAAGATCCAAAGAGATGGAAATCACATGGTGTAAGGGTGGTCCTATACCTCACACCAAAAACCTTCTTTAGTTGATTCTATTCATGTGCATCTGATTTGCTTTTGTTGAATTCTGTGCTCCAAATTCATATCTATCTTAATGATAGAGTATGTGTACCATCTATACTAACTGCGAATGAATTTCAGCTGGAGAATTTTTCTTTAAATGCAAAAACCATGTCACAATTCTTATTTCAATCGCGGATCATGTTTCAATTAACACAACCACCTTCAAACAGAGATTTAATCATGTTACTGAAAAACTAACACCATTTACTGGCATCTTTTGAGTGTTGTGATCATCTTCATTATCTTCAGAGGGATTTTTATTTATACAGGTACTTTGCAAATTTGTCAGAGCTCTTGTTATCTTACTTTTTGAAACATCTACGTAGCTTAATTTATTATTAACTACTTGACATAAATTTAAATTAATGACTTTCATGACTGCTTTCTTTTTAAAGTATTTCTGAAAAGTTATTCTCATTTTTAAAATTTTAATCAGAATTTAAGTTTTATCTATTTTTAGAAATATTCATTTGTTTTTGAAATACTCTCTTAAATAAAATAATTATACTTGATTTGATGTTAAATGTAAAAGAGCATGGCATTTCATTTATAACGCAGATTATATATTTATTTTAGCAAAGTAAATGAAACGGAAATATTTTGTTTCAGATATAATTTCTTTACTAAGAAAAAAATTTTCCGCAGTTTTCATTATTAAAAAAAGGAAAACTGCATGAAAAAGTAAAGCAGAAAACTAAATTAACTTTATACATAAGTAAACTCTCATTTCTGTTTATGAGTTTGTACTGTTTGAATGTTACATTATTCGGAAATTTAATGAGGTAATTCTGGTTTAAATGCCTGTAATGATGTCGACTCTTTTTATTCTGTTTTGATAGATATTCGGAATGAAATTCTGGTAAAAGGTTAAAATTAAATCAGTACTGTACCTTAGAAGGGTATCACTTAAAATGAGAATGCTGAAAAACATTTAGCTGGGCTTAATTTCTTAAGCCTGTGAACAGAAATATGTTATTAAAAAAATAAGGTTAATTGAAAAAGGGGGAGAAATAACACACAGCTTGAAACCATGCCTTGGAACTAAATTGCAAATTTGCAGTATATACATATATAACTTAGTTGCGTGACAGCCCATATGAGGGCCATGGCCTACTGTGCCCAACTCGGTATACAGGACCTTGGGCCCTGAGGTGCATGAGCAGATGTTCCGTTCAGGTGGTCAGTCTGACGCGAAACTCTCAGTGTTAAGTTCTCAATTAAGCTTGGTACTCATTTATTGACCCACTGCAGTAGAGATGAAAGGCTGAGTCAACCTTGCCCAGTTCGGGGTTTGAACCTCGGGCCTGTGGCGTGGAAGCGTAATGCACTAACCACTCTGCCTCTGGGCATCATATACTTATATGTATATGAAGCATAACAAAGAAAAAGTGTTTTAATCTATTCCTATTTTTTTATGTATGTGATAAAATTATTTTACCTTGTGTAAAATATGTACCTCCTCTCCCTAGTTATTCAAACGGACACGATTTCTAGAAAATTTGAATATGTGTATGTACATTTAAGAATGCAGTAATTTTTCTGAGGTTCTAAGAATAAAAAAATAACTAATATTTTTCTTGACTATTGTAGACTGGCATTTTTTTTAATGATATTTATCCTTACAATGCCATAATTTTTTATGTTACAAATATGAAAATATGTATTTCTGTGTTTTTAATAGCTCCACGTGTTTAAAAAATTATTTTAAAAAATTTGAAATGTTTTATTTAATTAAAAAAAAATTAAGGTGTGCAAAATGACACCATGGCATTGGTGCTTATGTAAGAAATGTCCTATTGAAGAAATAATTAATATCATGGTTTCTCTGAAGAAAATTAAAATATCTGAAGGTTATAATTGTAATTAATTACCCTAAACACATAAATGATTTTATACAATTATTGTTAAGGCACAATGGTGTTAAACATTTTAAGCATTTCATCCAAGTGAAACCTTTAAAAAACTATATTTTACACACGTTTTAAATTAAAATGTTCAGACCATTGATCCAACTTATCATACTTAACATCTTTTGCTAGATTTATGCTGCTTACTTTTGCCGTGAGTTTTAACTGGTTCATTTTCAGTGGATTGTCTTCCACACTTCATTGTCTGTTCTTCTCCATAAGACCAGAGCATGTCAGCTAAATTAATTTTGAACTTGCATAGTTCCATAATTTAACTTTTGTTCTTTTATATTTATGTGCACATTCATGCAAGGTCCAAGAATTTATAATTATGAGGTCAAAGAGGTGGTAAACTAAACAAAAATGCCTATATTTTGTTATTTTATACTGAGTGGATTGTTGAGTTTTGATACATTCTATTTCTATATATTTATTATATGATTATAACATGAGGGCAAGTTATATGTGTGTGTTTTTCATGTTTTATGTTATGATCAAGAATTCATTTATTCTGCCATCCCAAATAAGATATTTCATTTTCATCTATATTGGCAAATTCATTAATTGACCTCTTGGTTCTGATTTTATTTAATTCACAGATATTTTACAATCAGGAATATGATTTCATCTTTCAGTTCCAAGGCATAATATTCTTTATTTTTAAATATATCATTCTATCGTTATTGAGCAAGTTAAATTGCTCTGAAGTCTTATTTTACTGGAAAGACATTTTGTGCTATTCTCTACTACAATGTAAATTGCCATTGTTATTTTTTTCTCACTTTTTTCTGTGGTAGTTTGGAGAATGGGCTCATGACCCAAGTGTTGTCCTCATCATTCAGCCATGTTAAATATCATGAGGTTTGTGACTTAGAGCCCTTGAGTAACTTAAAAATAGATATGATTTTAATAATTATACAAATAGTATAAAATTGTAAGCATTAAACTTTTATATTTGCATAATGTTGCTGAATGAGAAGAAGAGTATTTTAGATTGAAAATAATCTTCTAATAACAATTCTGTTATAAAAATGAAAGTCAATTTTCCCCAATATATTTTTCTAATACAACACAAATTATCTTGATATTTTTAATGTTAGAACTTTTCATGTAGCAATCACCTTGATATTTTTTAAAGTTTGTATTTTAAACCTAATTTTAGTGCTGCTAGGTACATCTATCAGATTTTCCAATAGATTTGCACTAAAAGCATTTAAAATGGATTGCTGTGGCCAGATCTAAACTTTTACCCCATTACTTTAAGAAACCATCATAACAAGCCACAATTGCAAGATTAAGAACTCATCACTACAAGGGCATGAAAATCCTCTTTAGCAGTGGTCTTGAGACTGTCTTCCATGGAACCCTGGAGTTCCGCAAATAATAATAAAAAGTCGGAAAAGAAATTATAAATATGTATGCATTCTCTGTAAAGTTTGTGTTACCCACTAGTATTTAAAACTCAACCAAGTCATTAAAAAAATAAAAAAATTTATTTATACATAATAACTATTTTGCAATACTTTTTTAATTTTTAAAGTTATTTTCTAACTAACTGGTGATATGGCACAATATGATGTCCTGTCTATCTCGGAATGTGAAAGTTTATGCTTCATGCAGTTTTTTTAGGATTATTACATATTTTTATTTTAAATATATTTATTTACGGTTGTACTTTTTTTTTTATTATTCTTTGTGATGGAATTACAAATATTTTTTGAATAAATCATTATAAAAAGTATTCTTTAAAAAGTTTCTCTCTCTCTCTCTCATTTTTGGTTGGGCAACGTGGATTTTTTACAGTGCTATTATGAGGTCTAACATGAATTGTTTTTCTTAATTAGACATATTTTATCTTTTTCAATAATTTGAAGCTTAAAGTAATTTAATTTATTTCTTTCAGAAAATTTTCTCGACAGTGCAAAAAGTTTTTGTACACATTTTGGTACTTAACAGTTGTGAGGACCTTAGGTTAGCAGTTTTTAAGCCAACTTGGACATTAGTCATATTATCAATCTGGTTATTTCCGGGCTACATTCCAATTGATGTTGATATCACAGCATAGAAGTTTGTTGATCCAATAGTAGAACTAAAGAAGAACTAAATTCCCTCATTAACATTAGTACACTTCAGTGGAATTTCTTGCGTATTTTCATCTGCATAGCATTACCATTTGGTCAAAAAAGGTGTTGCTATAACATTTTCTTCCATTGAAAAAAGATTATCTTGCACCATTGGCATATATCATGTTTTTATCATTTTAGCAAAATAGTGGAAAAATTTAACTAAAAGTAAAACAGAAAGAAAACGACAATTCAAAGCAATTGTTGTTAAGAGATTGCCATTATTGTGAACATAATGCTTCTTGTTTATATTTCTAGTAGTAAAAATCAGGGTTTTTTTTTTTGCCTGTTGCTGTATTTGACTTCATGGTCCCTATAACCCAACTTTGAACTAAATGGAAGAACAGTTGCAATAGTTTCACGAAACTCTTTGCTGAAACAATTTATGATAAAATGCACCCCAAAAGGATTTTCTTATATTTTCCTTTGAATCTTTGAAATTCAATGTTGATGTGATTTTTTGACCCATGGCACAATTTAACTTCAGTTCTGACAGTCTGTCTGTCCGTGTAGTTTTTTGGAGATCGTATGCATATTTTATACATGTCATATAATTCTTATATGATATATAAATTTCAATTACCCCACTATAGTTATTAATCATTCTATTTACTCATTTATTTGCTCTTTGTAACAGAATTACAATTATTTTTGAGACATTGGAAAAAAAAAAATATTGTTTGATAAATTAGAGAGTTTTATGGCAACTTGAATTTTTTCAGTATTGTTAATTGAGCATAGTTTATTTCAATGTAGACCATTTCAGCTGTGTTAGGTAGTTCTTTTTTTTTTATTTTAGTTCATACTTAAGTTTTTTCCAGACTTCCTAATATATGTTATTTATAATAGTATTTTGTGAAATGATTAAGTATATATAATTTTTCTTTTAGTTTATCTGTTTCAGGTCACTTGTCCTGTAATTCCCATAGCAGAAACACTACTCCTGTTATTTTTATGTCATAATTTTTATTCATATTTTCATTTATTCTTTTCTAATTATTTTTGCACCTTAATTTTCTCTCTTAAGTTTCTCTTAAATAAATGTTTCTGTTAAATCATTCTTTACTATGAGGCCAAATTGCAGTTTGTTTAAAATTATTTACAATGTTAACACTCATTAAAAAATTATTTTTAATGTTTGGATTCACTGTCTTACACCATTTTTTTTTTACTCTTTAAAAATATCATGCTTGTTTCGAAAGTTGATTTTTGTTTTTATATAAGTTTAACCTGTGTGTGAAGAATAGGTATTTCAACTAGTATTAAAAATTGTATTAAGTTGTCTTGTTGAAATAAGTTTCTGGTGGAAATGTCTTTAATATTATATGCATTGTGTAAAAATAGACATTAGTGATAGAATATCTGTGATTGTTGGTAATTTCAATTTTTTCAGGGGGAAGAAAACCAAAGGGATAAGGAGAAAAATAAATTTTAAAAAGATTTGAGGAGTTTTAATTTTGAAATGCTTTATGGGCTTTGATAGTTGAGTAATCATGATTACAAGCTTATAACCTGTTGTTTCAATGAGTTTCAATAAAGACACCATGTAGTGTGGCTGATGCATGTTAAATTTGTGGGAACTCAACTTTTTGGGACCTGGGCTGAAGAATAGATAAATTGCTCAGAAGTATAATGTACTTTTTTTTTTTTATAATTTGGAGCTAAAGGGAAAAATGCATGGGGTGGAGTTATGTATAGCTTAAGATTTAATATTGAACAGTATTGAATGTTCAGTGTACAAAAATGACATATATTTTATTAGAAAGTAGAATTTGACCGATGAATTTGTTTGGGAATACCACTAGAGAGGAATGAATATCTTGGCAAGAAGACCCATGAGAATTAAAAACTAATTCGAAGAAAAAAAATATCAAATATAATCCAAAATTTAAAAAGGTGACAAATGAATATATTGGTTTGAAAGGCCAACAATGGCTCCATTTTTTAAAATGTTGATGTCTTAGTTTTTAAAAAGAAAGGTAAATCGCTTCCTGGGAGAATCAATTATCTTGTAACCTTTTGTAGTTCATGTGGCAAAGGATGTGCAAAACCAACATTGTTAATGAATGGTTTTATATATTTCTCAGTGTTCTTAAGAAGGTTTATCTTTTTTCAGAATTAGAATTCTGTAATAAAAGCAAATCTTCATTTTTAGGTATGATACAATTCTTATTTCAAAACATTAAAATTGAACATCATAATTGAAAAAATAAGTATGATACATCATAAAATAAATAGAAATTTCAATTAAGTGTGTTTGAATCTTTCAAGAACATTAATTTTTTAGTCTAGTAAATTGTTTTTCTTGGGTTCAGGCCTAATCATTTGAAAATTTCCATTTTTTCAGAGATAAACCAATCCATACAACAAAGAAAACATGTAGTTTTAAACATGAAGAAATGTCCTGTTCTAATCCTGTTCTTCCATATACCTGGCACTGCAAGAAACGTATCCTTTCATTTTTTCCTTCCAGTATTGATTTTCAATTTTAGTATTCTTTAATTCAATGATCTGAAATGTATATCCTTGCTTCTTGTTATGATTCTATGTGTTTTTATCAGTTTATATGTTAGTTTAATAACTAATTCACATTGCTTGAGAATTAAATATAGGACAATATTTTGTAAAAAGTATGTATGTTTAACACAGCAGTAAAAAATAATTTAAATCTCTTTTTAGATGTATTTTACTTTTTTAGTGCTATTTTCTATCATTATTTTAAATGATATTATTTATTTATAAATTACTTTTTTTTAAAATTCAATCAGCGGAGAATTTGTTACTGACAAAACTGTATCTGTTTTTATTTTATATAAGGTTTAAAACAGAAAATTTAGCTTTTGTCAAACCTTTAAATCATTATTTTATTTTGAATTTATTAATTTTATTACATGAAAGGGAAAGGGTTTTTAATGCCATTCTTGTAATTTTTTTTTTAAAAAAAATATGCAATTTGCTTTAGTATAAAAAATTAAGTTTCATTAAATGTAGATAATAATTACTTAACCTTTAAATTTTCATTTTTTTTAAATACTGGCATATAATTGCTTTCATTTATTCCATGCACATCACTGCTAGTAAATTCTTGTAGTTTTTTCTTTTTTTAGGATTAATTGAAAAAAATGAACATTTAGGAAAATTGAGACCTAATACTTGAAAAAATTAGTTTCATTTACATCAGCATACAAAATGTTTGATTAACTATTTTTTGTGTCTTTGAATTTTCTATATTTTGTCTTTATATTTTAATTCTAATTTTTTTAATTGTTTATCTTAATTTCCATATGTACTTCTTCAGCTGCTTAAAATATTAGTCTAAGTAATTGTTTTTGTAAGTGAAATTTTATCTACACTATTAAAATTCGTAGGTAAACAAACGTATCTATCTGTGAACCTATGCGACCCAATTTTCTCACGAACCACACAACGCAGTAACTCTCCGAAGGTACCAAAATTTCGGGAAGGAACCGAGGAATCCGTTGTGACCATTTATATTCCGATATTAAAGATATTAATTAAAAATCTTAAAATGCATAATTAGTACCATTTCTCACCGCCAGGAGAAAATTTTGAGCTTTTTTTTTTTTTTTTTTCAGATGTTTTTAAAATGCGATCTAATTTTTTTCATGAGACTCGCACAAAAATAATTACAGATTCGGAAAGATCATTTACTTCTTTAATGCTATAATTTATTTTACAAAATAATTATATTTTGTATTTTTTTAAAATGAGTTGAAATTGATACGTTTTAAAGAATACGATTTCTAAATCGTTCCGCTTGCACTTTCTTTCGCGTTAATGAAAAAATATTTTACACTAAAAAAGTTAATGCTTTTCTCTTTTAGAATCAAGTCATTTAAAAAAATTTAATGTCAAAAACTGTTTTTTTATTTTTTACGATTTTTCAAAAAATACTCAAAATTTTATTTAAATACTTAATAACTTTATTTATAAAAATAATCTCACAAAACTTTTTTTCCATGTGTGCAACGATATTATACGTAATCTGTACAAAGATTGATAAAATATCTTAAAAATTATAGTTTTTTTTAAAAAAATTTGTTTTTCGTTTTTTTTTGCGACAAATATGTAAGCATTACTTTTTTAAAGTTTTTTGTTTAAAAATTACCGTTGTTTGCAATCGATATATGAAGTTTGAAAGCATTAACTTAAAAATGAAGCCCGAAATTTTTTTTTTAACTTAAACATATAACGCAATGCATAAATGTACAAATCCTTTATTTTTAAAGGTCAATTCAATGCCTTTCCCCGTAGGAACCTATAGCGTGAATGTCTAGAGTGCTTTTTTATAAAACGGTGGTTCCTAGGTTCAAAACTGAAAAGGATATTCAATTTCACATTGTGTTATCTGTTGAAGTTTAACTTTTTTTTTCAGGCTTCATTTTTAAGTTAAAGACTTGAAACTTTATATGTCGATTGCAAGCAACGGTCATTTTTAAACAAAAGTCCTTAAATATTTCTCGCAAAAAGGAAAGAAAATGAAAAACACAATTTTTTTTAAAAAACAAACTAATTTTTAAGTAATTTTTTCAATCTTTGTACAAATTTAAAATTACGGTTTTTTTTAAAAAAAATTGTTTTTCGTTTTCTTCCCTTTTTGCAAGAAATATTTAAGCATTATTTTTGTTACATTTTTTGTTTAAAAATTACCGTTGCTTGCAATCGACATACGAAGTTTCAAGTCCTTAACTTAAAAATGAAGCCCGAAAAAAAACTTTTCATTTTTTTTTTCTTTTTTACAAAACAACGAAACTTTGCGTATAAAGAAATGAATTTAAAAAAGGTTTATTGATTATTAAATCATATTTTAGAAAATTACTTTGCATTTTAAAAAATAAGATAATTACTGTAATTATATAAATATTTATATTATATTTCATAAATATAATTATTAATAAATAATACTTTTTGTAAATTTTGTAATAAAAAAACATTAAATAATATTTTATATTAAAATTAGTTACTAAAAGTTTAAAAAATGCTATACAATACGTTATAAAAAAGATATATAAATTATTATATAATACACATAAAATTATTGTTAAAATAATGAATATGTTAGTTTTGAATAACATACTTTTTTTTAGTGAGATACATGTTTACATAATTTACTAAACACAGTGGAATGAAAAAGGTTAAAATTAAAATAAAATATCAAAATGTTGTTATCAGATTGGTTTTTTTTAATGTTTTTTTCAGTACATGTATGTATATATCTAGGCTTTCCCCCATACTGTTTTTTTCCTAACTTATATGTATTTATATGTTTAATCAAACATTTAAACGTTCAGAAAAAAGCAATCGTTTCAATAGCTATCTGTAAATTTTTCTTTTATTTATTACTTATAGAATTTTGATTTTAATAAATATAAATATTTTTTTAAAAGGATTATTTCTATTATTTCATTACTAAATGAATTCTTTGTTAATTAAAAAGTACATTGTCTATTATTTTGGATCAAAATACATTTTAGAGACATTTTTAAGTGAACTATATGTAACGATTGATTGATTGATTCATGAAAATCTTAAATCTATTTTATTATTTTAAATTCTTAGAAACTAACTATATTATTAAAAAATGATGAACGTTTTTTGTTTTACTCTTAGCACATCAGAATCGTTTTCTTTTTATTGCTTCACATTAATAATTTTTTAATTCTAAAGCAATGTTTTTTTTATAAGTCATACATCAAAATTTGAATCTATATCTTATCTGTGAGAAGGAGGGGAAGATATAACAATAATTTTACACTAAAAAAACCATGTTTGGGCTATAGAGAGGGGAAAGAAACCTGTCTTAAATTAAAAATAAGTTGAATGGAACAAATTTCGAAAAAGGGAAATTTTTTGCCATAATTTTAGAAATCACTCACATTGTGCGTGCACACACACACAGAAATCCTGGTGTCATGAGGAAAAGAGAAAGCCCGAGGAATGCTGAGCTAAGAGGTGGAGTCATTTTGAAAAAGAGTATTAGAAGTGCTGATTTTGTGAAAAAAAGGGGAAATTTATAAAAGTAGAGAAATCCCTTGCAATGCCTGGCCATGCAGCTAGTTATTATTAAAAGATGTTGGACTTTGCATGTTAAAAACTTATGAATATTTTGATACTTTTAAAAGTATCAAAATTTTAATCTATCATTAAATATTTGTCTAAATAGAATTTGTTTATGAAGTTTTGTGGAACACATCAGTACTTTTAATACAGTATTTATTAGCATATTCTGTATTTTAAAACTTTTTAACTGGTGTATTTGATCTTAACTTCCTTGTAGACATCACTTATAACGTTGATCAGCTTTTATTTGAACACTGCACTGCTAAATTTTCAGATAATACACAATGCTGTGTTCCAGTATTTGATGTTTGTCATGAACTTCCTTTATGTTTTGAACATGCTAAAAAAAGGGTAAGTAAATTGTTAAATAGTGGTAAAGATTATAATAATTTGTTGTAAAATACTTACAAAAACTTATTTCAAATTATAATTGTAATATATTTCTTATTGGACATTTACAATGGATTATTTCGGTCTATGTTTTTCATAAAGAAATTGCGATTACTGGAATTATTTGTAAAAAATAATGCGATTGGGAAAGTTAAACTATTGAGTCTTTGTTTATTAGTTTAATTAATGACACGAATAAATTTACATGCTAATATTTTTCATCATTTCTTCATAAACTGGGAAAGCAGTTTTTACTTCTCAGATTAATTGGATTTATTTTTAAATGAGTAATTTAATTAAAATGTATCAAAGCATATTAAAGAAAATGCACTTCTGGTAGCTCAGACCAAAGTTCAAGTTTTATAAGTGTACACAAAGGTGTCTGCAACTTTTTTTTCCTTATTTGAATGTCAGGGATCTAAGGAAGGAATGTAATGGTAATGGAAAGTAATGTTTCTGTAAACTTTATTTTTGTGGTAAATTTTGATTGCATGTTTCAGTGATCTTTGGAAATTTTTTACAATTTCATTAGATTTTTAAAGGTATTGAAATGTTCTTTTTCTTTCTTTCTTTTTGTAAATTCTTTTTAGTAAAACTAATTTTTAAGAGATGGAAGAAAAAAAATTAGAAAGCCAAAGTCCTTTTGCTTGGTAATTCTTATTGATGCAGAAATTATTACTTCCATTCATAATAATACTGAGTAAATGAATAGTATATGTAGTATTGTCGCTTAACGAATATGCAACTGTCCATTTTGTAACTCTATTAATGACAGTTTGTGGTGACCTTTTTCCAGCAAGTGGAAACTAGCAATGAAAGGATTAAGAAGGTCTAGTAACTGAATAGAGGGAAATTCCTTATGGCTCAATTGTCTAAGGTGCATTTTGAAAACTATGTGGAAGGCCTGGTGGTCATAGTTGCGAATTTGTGGCTGTTATTTCTGTCTAATCATGTGTTCTACTTCTGGCATCACTAAAAACCTGCTATTTAAAGGGGCTGGTACATATAAAATCTAGTGAGATTGAAGGTCTTCATGTTGATGTGGTAAGCAGGTTTGGAGAAGATATGCTAGGGTGTTATCTTCATCGTATGACCTGGGTTCAAATGTATAAGGTTTGTCCTTAAAATCCTTCATGTAGATTCTAAGTGCAGCATTAATCAATAAATTGAAAATGGATGTGGACTGACCGGTAGATCAATAATTCAAGAAAATGTATTTAATCTCCAAGATCAACTGCAAGATTCTTAGTAGAAATTGAACAGTAGTGAGTAGCACATCCCAGTCTAAAACTACTGGTTGAATGTGTGTCTCATGCAAAAAGTGCCCTAGAGTTTAACTAAAAATTTAATAAAATCACAATTAATGATATAAATGGTTAGGATCATGTGTCAAATAGACCCACCATCTCAATTAGGGATTGCAGTTGACGTCAATGAAAAGTGTCCGAAATCATGCTGAATATTATAAGGTTAATCGATTACAAATGACTAGAAAAGCAAGTTTCTCATCAGTCAAAAGACTATTCTCAAGAAGAGTTTACACATAAACTCTTGTCCCACTAATCGAAATTTGAATGACAGGAATAAATGTAAGCAAGATAACTCCTTTTGGGCTAGTTGTCTAAGGCACATGTCTGCAGAAATTCATTTCAAATCATGTGTCACAAAACCATCAGTTTTACTATGATTCCTTAGATTAAAGGTAATTATTTAATTGTGGCAAGTATTTATAAATTTAATAAATATTTAAAAATCTTAAAACTGAGAATAAAAATTTAAATTTCTGAAAGTATAAGAATAGTTACTAAATAATCATTGACATAGAAAATTGGAAATTTCACTGTCAAACTTTTTAAATGTAGTTGTTGATTCAAAAGTTAGGTGACTGTAGTTATGCAACAAAGCAATATTACGCCATTTGAAATGTATTCCACTATCTCGCCTCTCTAAATTCTAGATAGTTTTACCCATGTCTGATTGAATAGCGTACACAAACATTTTAAGGTTAGTTATCTTTGTTTTGCAATGTAAAATCCTGAATTTTCAGAATCAGTGGTGTTCCATTGAATTTTGTGTATATTTGGGGAAACACTTGCAGAAATTATAGAAATTTTAAGAAAAGTGTATATGGTGTTTCTATGATGTTGAGTTAAAATTGTGAGTATTATTGACATTTTACATTAGGTCTAGAATCCACCAGAGGTGTGGAATGGTTTGCCTGACTTACAAATTCATAAACTAAGGAAAATGTAAATTTTGCATCTTGGTATATTCACAATGATTGTTTCCAAATCTTTGAGAATATTGTCAGGGCCACTTATGAAAGATTAGTTGCCACTGTATTTTGACACTGTCCTAACATGCATAGCTGCATATTGCTCAAGGTCTTTTGACTTCAGAACAAAAAGAATGAATTATAATATTGGATGTTTTTGATTGAAAGAGCTTGTGAGGATCCAACTTTTTGAAAACTACTAAAATGTGTGAAAGTTGTCCTCACCATAATATAAAAAAAATCCAACTAGACTGCAGCCAAGTGAGATCGTGATGTGGCTGCCATAACATAGTGGTCGTCACAGACTACTGGATGGCATGCCATGAGTTCAAGCTTAGTACAGCTGCACATTAAATCTGTTAATGCTCAAACATCCTCCTATAGATGAGGTGTGGAAGTTCGAAGAGGAAGTTGCCTGCTCTGGTGTCATACTCATCACTTAACAATGGTTCAAAATCATGAGATCTGTCACCAATAGCCCTCTTACAGCTATATATTGCAATGTTAACATAACTCACTCTCACTCACTCAGAGGAGATCATGATAGAGATTAGAATTTATTCCCAATGGTTGGAAAATGAACTAGGAATGTCATCTAGACATTTTATATAATTCTTTGTAAGTTGCTTCAATATGACAAAAGTGAACAATGGTACCTTCTATTTAACAATGCACAAATATCAGTTCAAAAAAGTGATGTCCCTACTGAAACAAAATGCCATAACGAATCACCCGTAACTGTGGCTGTAAGCACTTGGTTATTGTTGTGCAACAACAAACCTGCTGTGAGCAGTCCCAATCATTCACGCAGAATTGCCTCTCACAGTCAACCCAAGGTGGTACTATAACTGTCAACATTTACGGTTGCTTCATGAGTGCGGAAATCAACCAGCAGTACTCTTTGGTTGTCCAAAAAATCTGCTGCCATAACTTTTGTTGTAAATGGCAGTACTTTGAGTTTCTTATGAGGGATGTTTTCACTGCATTACGGTTTGCTTTGTCTTGGGTGTTAAGTAATGCATCAATGTTTCATCACCAGTAGTGATACTGTGTAAAAACATAACGCCTCTCAGAAAACACATTAAGTGCTTGAGAGACAACCCCCATTCACATGACTTTCTGCTCATCTGTGTATTGTCTCGGTACTCAATGAGCACATTTCTTCTGAAAGCCCAATTGTTCATGCACAACATTGCATGCACTGCCAATAGAGATATTGGCATAGGTTCATAGAATCATAGTTTCAACATGCCAAACTATGTGATCTGCTGTTGACATGCTTGGTTGCCTTGCTCTCTCTTCATCTTTCACATCTATTCTGCCTTTGTCAAATTCTGTGCACCATACCACACCTATTTTCATGACATAACACTTGTACCAATTGTCAACAAATTTCAGCTGGAATAAAACACAAAAACTTTTCTTTTAAATGGAAAAATCGTATCACACTTTCTACTTGTCATGTACCATGTTTCATTCAATTCAGACCTCTATTAAATTAGATTTAGTAATGTTACTGGAGAACCAACTTCATCTACTGGCACCAATTGAAAGCTGTGATTGTCTTCGTTATCTTCAGAGGGATTCTTGTTCATATGAATCATTTGCACACAAGTCAGAATTCCTTACTTTTACTTTTATCTCCCTTATTACCTTACTTTTAATGGGATCAAATAATTATTGAGACTCATTGTCTGAAATTAAAAGTCATTAATATGAAAATTATTGGAAAAAAGTCTCATAATAAGGAATTATGTACACGTTGAAGAAGCTTCTAAAGAAATTATGTTTGAAATAGTTAATATGTTGAGGGAATTTAGCTTTTAATTCCCCACGTTTCACTGGACCTCACAATTTCGTATGCTTTGGATTATTGTAATGAATCCACTTTCTGTTACCAGTTAGAAATAGATGCAAAAACATTACTCCATATTTCCCTTTATAACAATTATTCATGAGTGAAAAATCTCCTTTCCACATATCTTGGCTTTAATTTGTGTGATGACCAATGTCCTCGACTTTGGCAAAATGAAATTGCTTGTTGAATCACTCCCAAATATCCCGGAAACTCTTCTTATATATGATATGAGTCTTCATTAAATAATGTATTCATTCTTCTACATCTTTAAACATTTCTAGCCTTCCTTAGTGATCCTTATCTTTAGTGTCAAAATCACCACTTCTGAACCATCTCTAAACAAGCACTCTTAAGTTGATAGTCATGGAGCATAGCCGTCATAAACCTCCCCCGGCAATAAGTGGCCTTATTCTGCTTTTTTTTAAAATGGAAATAGAAAAGTAATGCTACTTACAAACTATTTCGTTAGTAGGAAAGTTAGCATATTTGAAGTTCAATTAAAGTATGGGGTATACACTTTGACAAAATAAGGTGTATAAAAATTAAAATCTAATTAAGGTCCACTTTAACATGAAGGCTGTTAGGATACGGTCCAATGGTATTTAGAATTAGCAACGCTTTCTCATTGAAATCTTTTGAAACTTACTTGTACTGCAATATTAAAAATAAACCTTAAAATTGGACTTTACAGAAGTTAGCATACAAGAGAAATTATGTTGGTTCAGTTTCCTAAATAATCTCTAGAATTAAAGCAATATCCTTCCTCTCATCTCTTCAAAAATAGTAAATATTAATTTAAAACCTAAGCAGTTCGAAAGTCTGTTGAGGATGGTATTTGTAAAAAGGCACTAAAGCACTTATTAATGTATTTGCCCAAATAAATGGAAAACAAACTACAATAATTCTTTTCTCTAAATCTAATCAAAATCATACCAGCCTTAATTATCATCCAATAAGTATTATAAACTTCATTTCCAAAGTTTTTGCATGTGTTCTCCTTATCCAAATTTTAGAACATATTAATTCTTACAGAAATCCTCACTGATTCACAATTTGGTATGTACCATAAAAATAACATTAAATATCTCCCCCCTACAATAGAGAATACAATCAATGAAGGAACAAATCAACAGGGGAGTTAGTTTTCTGAGATGCTCTTTAAGTTTTTTCTACTTCTGACAGATGGACTTATTTATAAACTCATCCAATTTGAATCCTCCCTCCCCCATTTGATGTTCATCATTAATAAAATACTACAGAAATAGTTAAAGTAACACAATATTTTATGTACTACAAATATTTATATGTACAGAAACTATACTAAAAGGTGTCTTTTTTCTTTTTCTTTTCATAGGAGTGTTATCAGTCCCAACATTGGTGTCTGTTTTTTTTAAAAATTTTTATTTATTTATTTTTTTTGTCGATGTTTGTTTTTCTGACTCACAAATGTATACTAATATTAAATTAGGAAATTAACAAAAATTATTTAAACGAATTAGTAGACTGGCTCTGTTTGTTAGTGTGATTAGACTACAAATTATAACATTCTTTCAAATACTAAAATGTGATTTTTCAAAAGGTTGAATTTTTCTCTCCTTCCTGCTGTTTAAAACTATTTAATGTTTCAATCTCTTAGGACTGAAGTTAAATAATTACTTAAGGGTAATTCTGGATTCCAAAATAACTTTTCAAATATAGTCAAAATATCATGGATAAATACAGCAGAAAAAATCAACTACATCTTCGTATTTTAAACAAATACTCCTATATCTATCTATCTATATATATATTTGTTTCAAAATACTTCTCTACAAACAAACTATTAGACCCATAACATTTTTATGTTTCATTTCTTTTATGCAGCTACAACACATTAAAAAAATTAAATTACTACAAATTGAATTCCTCAGAATTGTAACAAATTCTTTCTAATTATATTTATCATCAATGTGTTAGAAATTTTGAAAACCATTTTTCATCTTTAAATACTGTAATCCATTCTGTTAGATTACTTTTTTAAGAGCAGAGTAAAAAAATGCATGTAATGATTTTAATGATTCATACAAAATATTTATTTTCCCAACATTTTAAATTTCCATCTTGGTAATGCTTAGAATCATACATTTAAGGAATGCTAATAAAAATATTGCTCAAGAATAGAAGATATTAAATCAAAATCCACAAATTGTTACTCAAGTTAAATGCTTTGTAATTTTATGATTAATGAATGAATTATATAGTTAAAATTATTTGTTGTAATAAATCGATTGAAAATAATTTCAGCTCTAGTTTCATGTTTTTTTTAAGTGTATTTGTTGGTTTTAGGATAATTATAATAAAATGGCTTCTGAGCCCAAGCCAAAGAAACCTAGGAAAAAACCAAAGCCATCCGCGTTAACAAGACCACCTAAGCGAGGCAAAAAGAAAAAGAAGCCAACTTCTGTCCGTCCCACCACACTTCCTTTGCCACTGCCTCCATCATTACCTTCTACATCACATCCCTCTAGTTCTCAACTAACTGGTAATTTAACATATATTCTTTTTAAAATGAGATATAACATTATGGTTCTTGTATAAATTCGTTTGAAGTGTATCAGATTTTTGAATGTCTAATGCAAGTGAAATCTGTTTTGTTACAATTTCAAAGCAGTAAGCTTTTTTAATTAATTTTTTTGTTAATGTTATCTATTTGCTCAAACACATGAAAGATTTAATATATGATCATTCTAATTTATTTTTCATCTGTATTTCAGAAATGCCAAATGTCAATTCATTTTCTAATGAAGCTGTTAAGTCTACAGGAACTGTTTTACCAATTTCTGACTTAAATAAAGAAATTAATGGTGAATTGCATGCAGAACTCGGAAGTGATTTAGAGGATTTTTCTCCAGGTATACTTTTATTTTAATTAATTTGTGTTGACTGTATTTTGATATTGTGAACTTTTAAGTTTATGGAAGAAATTTTATGCATAACCTTCATAATTGTTTCAACCAAAAAGTTATATGGAAGAAATAAGCTTCATTTAGAGTATATATCTTTTGAAATAATTAATGTTTTTAATGCATTTCAATCTTGTTTTAAATAAACTAATGAAGTTTGGTGGATAAGATTTTTTTTTTTGCTCCCTCTCCCCTCCTTTTATGAAAGTGATAATTTTTTTTTCCCTGCAAATATTCATTTTATCAAATTAAAACCAATACCATTAAAGATTATATATGTATAGTCAGATCCCCATTTTACAAATCTCTATTTTGTGAAGTTTTCCTGAAGCCAAAGAACAGAAGAATGCTAAAAGACTGATCTCTAATAAATTTTCCACATAATGAACTTTTTTTTCAGGATTTCCCAACTTTGTTAAATAGTGGGACATGACCGACTGTATGTATATGTTACCGGCAAAGTATGAAATCCGGCATTGTATAGAATGCCTAAAACTAGCTGGCAATGTATGAAATGATTCTTATTTCACATATTGTCTAGGCATTCTATAGAATGCTTAATGAGAAACCGGCAAAGTATGAAATACATTTCCGATTCCTTTCAAATATTGCGTGGCAAGGCACAAGACTTTTAATGCGGGCCTCAGGTTCAGAATTTGTAAGTTGCATATTGTGGTTTGTTCGGAGTGTCGAAATACTTAATTTTACTTAAACTTTTTCAGCAAAAAATTGGTTTTTTCCTGTGCTGCATGAAAGTGGAGAAGTAAGTACTATTGTTGGAGAAGGAGTCATGGTCTATAGCAAGGGTAGGCAACCTATGGCATGCGTTACAATTATCAGTTGCACTCAGCACTACTCAACAAATTTGTCAATTTTTGAATGAACTTCATAAATTTGTAATAGACCTTATTTGACAAACATCTCCAGAATTTGGACAAAAGGAATTATGAAAAAATTTGGAAGAATAAGAATGTTCTTTGCGTGAAAAATGAAATGAAATGTGTGTGTGTAATTCAAAATGCCATTCAAGCCTACCATGTTGCAATAAGTAGATTAATTTAAAGTTCTTATTTTTTATTTGAAAATTTTGTTTCCCTTAATAAGAGAAAGACATAAATTTTGTTTGGTATAATCTTCTTTTTCCTTTACGTATTTTGAAGAATTTTTTAATGCAACTCTCATTATTTTGTCAGAATATCATTTGTAATTTCCAGAAATGTACGGCATTGATATAGTAACCTTATCATGACCTTATTTCATACTTTGCCTAAACAGCTTTAGTCATTCTATAGAATGCTGGATGTTTTTAGGCAAAGTATGAAATAAAAGAATTATTTCATACTTTGCCTAGGCATTGTATAGAATGCCTAGGCATTCTGTAGAATGCCGGGATTTCATACTTTGCCGGTAACATATATACAGTTGAACCTCTGTATTACGAACCTCTATATTTTATATTCTATATCAATTTTCTATATAGCGGATTTTCTCCTGGAACCAAGAACGTTTCACAATTTTCTTCATAAAATAACCTCCCTATAGTGAAATGCATTTTCTATATAACAAACTTTTTTTCTTCTGATTCAATTTTTTTCTCCCTATTTTTAAAGTATTTTTATACGTTTCAAGTTTATTCTCTTTCCACACATTTTATGGTGGTCATAAATCTTGAACTGGTTTTTAGATGCCTAACTCACCAAGAGCAATAGAATTGTTTGTTTCATCCAAGAAGTACAACCTTTAATCCCATTGTCCGGTGCACTGGAAACATCTTGTATGTCCCCTTTCACCCTAGTGGAGTTGTCTTGTGTCCCTGTGTCCTTGAACTAGTTTCTGTTTATTTGTAGTGTTGATCGGTCGTACTGGTAACTTCATTTTTTGCAGCTCAAGCATGTCAAAACATAAGTGCTTGAGCATCAAAGAAAAAAATGAAATTCTTCAGGAAGTGGATTAAGGCATCAAGAAAAAGGTTATTGCTTTAAAATTTGTATTTCCTCCAAACTGCTTACCAACTATTTTAAGAAATCAAGATAAGCTACAAAATTATGATTCTTTGAATTCTTGTTCAAAATGTTTAAGAACATGTGTCCATGAAGATGTCGACGATTTAGTTTTGAAATGGATACACGCAATGGGAGATAAAAATTTTCCGATCTCTAGACCTTTAGATATAGAGAAAGCTATTCCATTAGTGAAGGCATTGGGATATGTCCAATTTCTAGGTAGCAATGAATGGCTGGAAAAATTTAAGAAAAGACACAGAAAAATACACATGAAGGAATTTTTGGTGCATTGAGAAGATGTAAGGAATTTTACGAGACAAAACATTTTTTCAAACAAATTTTAACAGATTTTATGAGTAGTTAAAGTTAAGGACATATGTTGTCATGTATGTTTAGAAATTCTAGTTATAAAATAATGCATGCTTTAAATTAGAAAATATCCTTGAAATTCATTAATTTTAATATAAAATTTTCTTAGTGTTGAAAATACAGTGTATTTCTCGGGAATTTTTTTTCTTGTTTTCCTTGCAGTTTTTCTTTTTTTTTTTTTGAGGGGTACGATATATAAAATAAATAGATGTTAATTTACAAAAAAGGTGTGAATAATTACTTTTTTTATGTATAGTGTTTATGAATTTAAAATTTGTTTTATGTGGTTTTTAAAGTATATTGAAAGATGTACCTCTATATAAAAATTTTCCATATAGCGAATTTTTTTCCTGGATTTAGCGACTTCATTAAAAAGAGGTCCGACTGTGTATATGTATATATATACAGTCAAACCTCTGTATAACGAACTTTTATATTGCGAATTTTCTATATAGTGAACTTTTTCCTGTGGAACCGTGATCATTTCAAGATTTTCTTCGTAAAATAACCTCTCTATAGCAAAGTGCATTTTGTATATAACGAACTTTTTCTTGTTGTGCTTCAATTTTTGTTCTCCCATTTTTTAAAGTATTTCTGAAACAATTTCAAGTTATTCTCTCTTTAACACATTTTATGATGTTTATAAATCTTGAACTGGTTTTATTAGATTCTAACTCCTCGAGAGCAGCAGCATTCTGGATGTTTCATCCAAGAAGTGCAGCCTTTAACCCCCCATTGCCCAGTTTACTTGAAACATCTTCGATATCCTCTTTCACCCTCAGTGGAGTTGTCCGGTGTCTCCATGTTCTAATTATAAAATAATGATGTTTAATATTACTTGTGTGCTTTAAGTTATGAAATGTACTTAAAATTCATTAATTTTAGTATAAAATTATTTTCTTATTATTGAAAACACAGTGAATTCTTCAACATTCTTTTTTCTTGTTTTCCTTGCAGTTTTTCTTTCTTTTTTGATGGGTAAGATATTTAAAATAAACATATATCAATTTACAAAAAGGAGTGAATAATTACTTTTTTATTATATAGTGTTTATGAATTTAAAATTGGTTGCATGTGGTTTATAAAGTAAATTCAAAGGTGAACCTCTATATTACGAATTTTCCATTTCACGAACTTTTTTCCACAGGATTTAGCATCTTTGTTATATAGATGTCCGATTGTATATATAATGTGATATATTTAAAAAAAAGAGCAATCTAGTTAAGCTGATAGTAATTAAATGCTTTCATAAAAAATAGGGTGTGACATTTGCAGTTTTTTTATATAAATGTTTATATATTGATAATTGTGTTTTAACGAAGCTGTGCAGAGATTTTTTTATGAACTGCAAATTTCTTTTAAAAATTTATTTTAAAGACATTATAGTTCTTTTATCCTTAACTTTTTTAAAAAAAATTTCCATTGCTTATTATTTTGTATAATGCACTTATATGACTGCTGCAAATCATTTTCATGTACTTAAACACTGTAGAATATTTACATAAATTTTGTTTTTATTAGTAGTTTTCTTTAAACAGTATCTGATAAGTGAATTTTGATTTATACTCGTATTTATATACATAAATTTTTATTTTCAGGTGCTATTGAAAAAACTCTTGAACTACCATTAGACACTGCAGAACTGGCAAATCATGCGTCTAAACTTTTAGATGAACATGATTTTACTGAAGTTCTAAATAAAATTCCAGATGATGCTTTTAATGATCTCTTTGTTGGTGAGTGTAAGTTAAAATTTATTCTCAATTGAAATCTTAACTATGCATTAATATAATGTATAAAAATATAACCAAATAAAACTGAAAGCATATAATTTAATCAATTATTATTGAAAACTAGTTAGTGCATTTGGATTATATATATATATATATATTTGATTTATTAAATATATATATATATATATATTTGATTTATTAAATATGTTAAGTAAGTTTTTTGATAAATTGTTTAAAAATAAACTCAAATTAATAAACTTGTCTTCTCAAAGCCTGGAGAATGAATGGTCTTAAGTCATGATGATCACATCATAAATGTAATCATGTGTTTTTCTTTGCATTTAAAACTGACAGTTAACATTACTTGTAATCTTCAAATACAACTTCAAATTTGATAAATAATGATATCCAAAAATTAATATTCTATAAAAAGTTTTTTAAAATGTAAAGAACGAATTTTTTTTATAATATGAATACTTTTAAACTAAGCATGTCAAACTCATATGATATTATGGCCGCATGTTTCTAATTTTCAAAAACATTATTAAATATGTTCAAAATAAATTACGCATTTTGTTTAATATAAAGAAAAAGAGTATAACTAAAAAAAAATATTTGGTGAATTCTACCTATCTAATTTTTATTCTGCATTAGTTTTGTTATTTTATTATATATTATTGTATTTATAAAAATGTTTGTTGCCTGCTGCGAGTTTGACACCCCTGTTTTAAACCAGGTGCATTTTTCATACATATTTGCATAGTTATTAATTAGAAATGAATTTTTTAAAAGAAAGTTTCTGTAAAAAACAAAGGCTCACAGCTGTTAGGTTCTTGAACTGTTCGGCTAAAAACATATGATTGCATAAGACGATTTGTATTGTGATTGTGCAAGATTTTTGACATAAGACCATTTTATTTTTGGAAAAAAACAAAACATTTTGTGGTAGCCAATGCTTCTGATTGAGATTTTTTAGCATTGCATTACAACATTTATTGTAACATGTTAAAAAATTTTGCATAAATGATCAGGTTAATAAAACATTGCACACTATGCTTTGTTACATAGTGTGCAGCTTTTAGGCTATAGGTAAAATTGTTTGTTACAATTTCTTCAGCAAAAAGGTTGTCCTTTACACAATCATGTATGTAGAAATTTTAAATCTTGCGCATCTACTTAAAAGTACATGCACCTTTTCAGAGAAATGTTGCTAATATATAATCAAAGTGAAAATAATACTCTGTTTTCTTTATATTTCTCCACCTCTTTTGTTTAGTCAAAAAGAAGTGCATAAAATTTGTGTGCGTATGTATAGAGAGAGAAAACTATGAATGTAAAAAAACTGATTAATAATTTAAAATATTTTGCATGTAAACAATAATGTAAAAAATAACTGAATATCTATGTATTGAATCTTTTAAATACAGCATTTGTTTGCTTGTTTCTTTTTTTTTTTGTTGACATTTAAGTTAAAGTTTAAAAATTTATGAAATTTGTCTTTCTTCTTGTATATTGTATTTTGTTAGCAAGAGGATTTGTTCATTTCTTATTTGCAGGTGTGGTTTCATTTATTTTTTTCTTCCTTTGCAAAATAGTTTTCTAGAACTCAACTCAGCTGGTGCCTTGCATGTATTGGTATTCCTTAAGATTCATATTGCAAAATGATTTGTTTTTGTTGGGTGTTACCATGTCTTAACAAAGGAAAATTCAAACATATCTTTCTTCATTGTTATTTAGGAATATTTATTATTTTTTTTTTATCTAAAACAGAGTAATTAAATTGAATTTCCCTTCCTCATGCAATAATTCTATTTCATATTTATAGGGTAGGCATCAGAAACAGTTAAGCTGTCAATAAGTAAAAATCTACACATAGTCTTAACAATGTTATCTTTTTTGCAACACACACTAGTGGATGTACCCAGTTGCTATCACTTTCTTCTATCAAATGTTACTCCATTTAACTATTTAATTTGTTGGTTAGTTTGCCATGAATTTTCAATAATGATGCAATTTCTGTAGTATTATTTTGATGTAGACAGTCAGTCTTCCATAGTATATCTTTGTGGTCTAAAATATTGTACTATTCTCTTAATATGTATATTAATCTTTTAATGAGACTTTTTTAATTTCCTATATATATTCCTATGTATTACTCATTGTTGAATTTAGTTCATAATTTGGAGGATAGTCTTTTTTGTGAAGTCTGCATCTTGGCAAAAATTAAGCCTTCATGTTCAACACATCTTTTCTAACTATAATGTAATTTGGGATTGTGATTTTATTAGTCGTGACAAGACTAATCCATGTACTTAGAAAGTGAGAGGAGAGATGCAAAATTAATGCTTGATCAATATAGTGGACTTCATGAGCACTTAAATGTGTAACATGCTATATAATCTTGAATTTTGTTAACATTCCTGGAAGCAGTGGTATGGGGCTTTTGTAAATCTTTCTCTTACAAATATTTCAGATAAAGTTCTGTTGAATGAGATGCTGTTATTATTGCTTTAGTTTTATAGTTTTAAGTTCTTTAAACAGTTGGTCCTGTAAGAAATATCTGTGTACTGACTGAAATAAGGAATATCCGAATGCTAATGATACTGCTCAATTTGCAAACAATAATAATAGAAAGTAGCAATCTATGATCTTAAATATTTTTGCTGTGTATTTCTTGCCTTGTTCTCATCTCTGCCTCTATAAGAGTGTGATCTGAATAATTTTAATTGTCGGATGTTATTTCCCATATGTTTTCTGAAAAGCTGGGAATTTCAAACAATATGCTTATTGGCAACAGATTAAGATTGCATTATGTCATGTTCATCGTCTGCGTCAAACCCTAGGCCTATCACAATACACCTTCATGACTCATTTAGTTGAAAGGCGGTAGTTGGTTAGTGCCTAGGTTTTTGAGTTGTGCAGATTTATTTACTGCAGGTTACTGTTTTATGAGTATTTGACAACCTATGCTATATACTGTACTTAAAAGGGTTGCAGGTGGAGCCTACTTTTGCATAGGGGCCCAGAACCTCAAGAAATCTTTACACACATGTCACTGATCAGAATTATTTCATTTCATATAACAGTTCTTATAATAAACACATTCATTAAAAACAAATCACAAATCAAAACTATTTTGACACATACCAAAAATGCTAATGGGAAAAAGAATATATTCATACTATTTTCAAAACTGTTCCAAACAAAATATTATTTATTTCAATACATATATATATAACCACCATTCTGTAATAATTCTTTCATCTACAGCTTCATAACAATCCTGAATTTGGTACACAACATAATTATTCTGCAGCAAAACAAAATTCTCAGGCTTAATTATTCAAATTGAATAATGGGATAACATGTAATTGTAATTTTGGTTTACACAATGAATAAGAATGTAACAGAATACTACTTTATAAACTATGTAGAGAGAGTATACCTCTATTTTGAATACTTATGTACTCAATCTGAATACTGGCATGTTCTGCTAGTGACAATAATCACATGCACTTGAAGCATTGTGGCACTCAGTTAATCCAAACATTTGTATATTTTATAAATGATGATGTATAGGATATACATATATATTCTCTCTCTATATATAAGAACTTGAGACACAGCTAATTTCAATATTGTTACATGACAATATAGAAGATGTGCATGTATTCTGAGCTTCTACTTGCTAATGCCAAATATTTGCACTTGTAAAAAACAGCATTGTACTTCTATAATCTTGTGAGTGTTTGTTACACATTATTTACACTGAATGTGAACATGAAAAATGTTGCAAGTGCAGATTCACTCTTGACTATTAATTTTATACAGGAAATTTGGTATGTATAAGCTATTTATAAATCAGAAATATAATAAATTAAACTATGTATGAGTATTTATTAAAATGCACTTTAAAATAAAAGATGTGACTGAAAATTTATCTTTTCATTTTGCATGTATACAGATCATGTGGATCGTCAATTCATTTTTTAGTCCATCTATGTTAATAAAGTTTTTCCCCCACTTAAGACAAATCAAGGGGATTCCATTTTAAAAAAATTAAGAAAACTTTATATGATAGGAAGCTCAATATATCATACCAAGCTTCAGAAGATCATTTTGTAAGGAGAAACACAATCTTATAACTTATTACTCAAGTAATAAGATAGATTAAAGCATTTGTGTTGAAATATAACTGATATTTTCCTGATAAATGTGTGCTAAAAATAGTTAACCATACATATATTGTGTTACTTTTTTTTTAAAAAAAAATTCTTAATTTATTTTACTGTAAGAAAAAGAAATGGGTTTTACAGATCCAAAATATTTGGTAGTGGATGTCATTCACTTCTTTGAAACTGAAACAATTATTTTATGAAGACCTAATTTTATCTCCAGTCAATATTAACCCATTCCCCACCAGGCAATTTTTCCCATTAAGCCCAACTCCATTTAAAAATTTATATAAAATCATTACTGTAATAAAATACATTGGAATTTATAGTAAATAATCATTCCAAATTTCTCAAGTTCCAAATTAAGAACATACTGGTGTGATCACAGGCCTCAGAACAGGGGAAAAATGTAATCTCACATATGATGCTGTCTTCCTTAAAGTGATCACATATATGTAAACAGGGTTCTGAACAGGTTAAAATTATTTTCTATTTAATAGAAAAGATATTATTAATGTATATTACATCATTATTATACAAGTTGCATATTGTTTCAACATTTATTTTTGACTATGAATGTTACCTCATGATGTAAAAGCATTAAAATAGAGAAGTATTGTAACAACTATTTCTGTTAATAGTACTAGTGTTATAACAAAGGGTAAATTATTTATTTTATAATTGAAGAGTTTTAAATGTGTTGCCATTTGTTTTTTAAAATGAAATCTCTCTTGATTTATAATTTTGTTGTATAATAATTTTACTTGTCATTTTAGATACTAGAAATGGAGATTATATTCCTACTCGAGAAGAGACTGAAGAACTTGAAAGGGCTCTGGCTGCTGTCTCCAAAGACGTCCATTTAGCTAAAGAATCATTAGCAAAATTATCTTCCTCCACTACTGGACCTGATCTTGAGGAATTGGAACGAACAATAGAAATTCATGGAAGTTTATTGGGTGCTGATAATTTGACAAGTGCAATTGATGAAAATTCATTTGCTGATTTACCCAACAACCACCATATGGATACATTAAATGTTATTTCTAGTAGCTTTTCTACCAGTGATTTAAATTCTCTTAGCCAAGTTTTCTCTGCAATCCCTGAAAGTCTTGACCAAAACCATCTTCCTACTGTTACAGAAAACTCTCTTGTACCTAATTCTGTTAGTATACCTCTTTCTAATTCAGAACTTTCTCATTCCCACATGCTCAATGGTCACTCAGACATCTTAGCTGGGCTTCATCCTTTACAGCTAGACCCTACATTTTCAAACAATCTTTTAAATACTTCTACGGGTCTAAGTCTTACGCATCCAGGTACTGTTGATAATAAACTTTTTACAAATGGATCTTTGCTATCCACAATGTTTTATAATATTGGGCAAGTATCTTCCAATACACCTCCTCCCCAACCACAAACGTTTTCTGTGGCATCCATCTCTGGGAGCAACACCTCTGATGAGGTTGGTCTTATGTCTAGTTCTGGAGGCCTTAACAATTCAAATCATTGGTTGCTCAACTCGCCAGATGTTTTAGCGCAAATAGCTTATCATAACGGTTTTCTTGTGGCATCACAGGGGAATAATACGTCTTATGCTAATTCATTTATTGGTAAATATCCTGCGCTGGATGTGACTTCAGAGATGTCCTTGGGATCCATCGATTCTCCTCTGATGCCTCCCATTAGTTGCAATGCTGAAAGTGTGATATGTGGGGCAAATGAGCAACCAATACACAATATAAGTATTTCCAATGGACCTGCATCATCTTTGCAGCAAACTAGCTCTGTGAAAGTAATTGTGCAGGAAGGAGCTTCCTAGCAGTTGCTTATGCTTAATGTACATAATTCTGGCCGTACCATTTAGGAAAATGCATTTAGGTATACATTTGCACATTTCACTGTCACAAGGTTAGAAGTCAAGGAATTTCTTGTCTTCTTACCTTCATCAGGCAGATATTGGACGGGTATGTGTACCTTAATAATAGCAACATGCTCAACTCTGAATACTGTGTTTTTCTTAATTGTAAAGATCTTCATATAACTTTGTGAGTTTGTCATTTAACTGTGTATAGTATCACAACTTATAAATTTCTTTCTCTTTTTTTTTTTTGTACAGATGTTTAGTGTTGTGTTTTTGTTTGATTCTATTTTATTTAATGTGCTTAGAATAAATTTTTAGCAAAGTTGCTTATCTAAATGTTTTCATTAGCGGAACATGTCTTAAAAATTAATGTTTAATTAACTCTAAGATTATTGTGTGTGGTGTAACAGATAATTGTACTTTAAATAACTGCCATTACTGTGAAACATTTTTATTTCTTTTTAAATGTTTATTAGTTTGATAATCTCTTTATAAATATCTTAATGTGATTTTTCGTAATGGTTAAAAACTTACATTAACATTCTTCAGCACAGTTTACTTTACCCCCTGTCAATTGGACAAGTTATGTTTCATATTTGCAATGAAATTATAAAATATTTTCATCGTTATATGAAATTTATATCAACTAATAATTAATTCTATTTAAGTTTTATGAATTACCAATTCTTGTGTATTTTCATTTAAATATTTAATAAAATGCATGAAATTTAGTTTGCAGGTATTAATATAACTTGTATCAATTTAAGTAATAAATTTTACAGCTTATATAGTCTTCTTTTGATTTTTTAAAATTCTTCTGAATTATTCAAAAATTACCAAGGATTCCTATGAAATTATACTTATTTTTATAAAGCAGATTAAAAATTTTTGTTTTGCTTTTTATGCTTGTTATAAATTTATATGAACTTCTCTATGTATGTTTTTAATTTATTTTGAACTTGTATATATTGTGACTGTATTGTGTTTGTGATATATTTTTGACTATTTGACACATTTCATGACTTTTTTAAAAACCAAACCAGTGATAATGTTTGAACAAGCATTACTTTTGATTTTTTTTCTAGAAAAAAAAAATCATTCATTTTGAAGTAATGAAAGTACTGTGATATATGTGTGTGTCCTTCATTTATTAAAAAACACTTTTAGTTGTCAGTTCTTGTTTTTCAATTATTAAAAAAATTCATTTCTGTATTATAAAATTGCTTTTATAATTTTTTTAAATAAAAATAAATTTTTTTTTTTTTTTTTATCATTTTTAGAAAAAAAAATTGAATATTTGTTTAAAATTTATGTTAAACTTATCCTGTTTCAACATTACTTATTTTCTACATCAAAAGAATTAGATTTTTGAATTTAATATATTTCTCTCTCTGTATACATAAGTAATATAATCAGAATTTTCTATGTGAGTACTTCAATTTATATTTTAAAAATATTACTAAAATGCATTATAAATGTTACAAAATGAAAATACTGATTAGTGATATTTAATGTATGTATGATCTATTTCCTGAATTTAGTGCCTGTTTCATTGGTAATATTCGTGATCTGATTTTGCCTATTTTATATTAATGATTTCTATTTCATTTTTATTATCAAAATTACAAACATTTTCTTTTAACCCTCTTGCTGTGTAGTGCTACCTTTGCTACGTGTATTTTGCCCATGGAAAATTGGGGGATACGCAGCGAGAAGGTTAAAATAATTTTTAAAAATTTGTTATAAAATTTTCTTTACAATGACATTGGTTAAAATTTTGAAATAGTCTCAAATAATTATAATTTTCATGTCAGAGTTATTAAATATCATATAATTACAAGGAGAAAAAGAATTATCACTTTTCATACATTTTGACACTTTATAATTGTACATCTGTTCATATCTAACTAAATATTTTTTATGACTGTTCAAAACCTAAAATTTTCTGGGGATTTTAAATTATGATGCAACTGACATGAATATATTTTTTTTTGCCAGTTAAAAGTAAATGATAATAAAGATTTAAGGCAGATAGATGGTTTGACCATGGATTTGAATAGTTCCTTTTTAAAAACTGATAACAGCAATAATGTGATTTACATTTCATTTTAATAAAATTTGTAATTATCTAGATCATATGCTGCAAATTTATTCTTTGAATAAAAAGTTATTAAAAAAACTAAAAAGAAAAATTGTTTATATATCTGGGAATTTAGTGTAAAATTGAAGGGAACACACAAACACATGGATGATTTATTGATTCATCCTAAAAATTTATATTGGGTCATATGTATTGAAAACTGAAGTAGAATAAAATATTTATTAAGATAATTGGAAGTAAAATTTTTATTTTTTAAGGGAATCGTGTTCTAATTAAATTTCTTTGAACTTTCTCAAACTTTGACTTCTACAATTACTTTTGGATATTGAATGTTAAGTCTCTTTTTGTCCCTGGAGTATTATTTAAGAAAGGTTTTCAAGTGAATTTGAATCTGTTAAATTCCTTTCAGACAGTAGTATAATTAACAAAAATCATAACAGTAAGAAAAATCACATTTAGAATTCATTGTTCTCGGGGAAAAAAAATTGTTTACATGATTTAATATAATAATCTGGTAATCATTACTAAAATAGGCAAAATACTTTATTGTTGCATTTGAAATATAGAAAGAAACTGTGCTGTCTATAATCTTTAGTTATGTTTCATTAAATTTTTTTAACATGTTTCTAGTTCATTTTGGCCCCCCCCCCCCAATTCTTTTAAAATATTCATATTGCTATAGAAGATTTTTAGTGTTGAGTTGTTTTTCAATATGTTATGCATTACATAAATTCGTTTGTGGGTCCATTACTGAAAATAGATTTTGATTTAAATCCCTGTTATTTTTTGTAAAATTTATCATTGTCAAAATGTGTAAAATAGTTATTTATTTAAATTTTTTAGTAATATGTTTTAAATTTTTATTTTGGATATCTTTTGATACCTTGATGAAAACAAAGCAATAAAAAAAATGTTAGAGAAGATAATCTCTTTATATTTTATGATTAAATATTTTTTATCTAATACTTGTATTTTAACATGTTATGTGCCTGAAATGTGATTACCAGGATGTAGAGAACTTACCTTAAGAACATGTCAATTTCGCCAAAAAAAAAAGAGAATTCATATTGTGAATTTATACAAAAGCAGTGAAATGGTAATTTTACTAGTAATAAGACTGTTTTACCATTATTCTTCACTGACCAACGAAATGTCCCAATTATTAAATAGTTGTTAAAATGAATGGAATGTTTCTATAGTGGTGTGTCTTAATATTTTTAAATAACAGCATATATATGGTGTCTATTTATTCTTAAGTAAAGATAATATAGTTTTATTTATATTTAATGAAAATAAAAGTCAATGAATTGTTGTTCATTGAAGAAATTTTATTAAAGTCAGTTGTCAAAAGGATTTCTTTTGTCCATCCTGTTGTAATAAAAATTCACTTTATTAAAGTATATGAGAATTTGTAACTTTACTGTAAAACAAGGCCTTGTTTCTTAAAATCTATGGTTGATATATTCTAGGTACACTTCACTATAATTATTTATATTTAATAAACTAGTGCATGAGATATTTTAATATACAATCGATTTATCATTAGTTGGGCTTTATATGAAAAATATGCCTCCACATATGTAAATTTTTTTAATGGGGAGTTCATGTCTTAACAAATGTCCAAGGTAGTTAAATAGAGCTTCCTACTTTTTCCAAAGGATTGTAAGTTAATATGCTTCATTTACATGATATTGAAAAGACAAAGCAATACAAAATTTTATATGTAATATTAAAATTAAAGCTGTTTTTTGTGTACTTAAGTTGAAAAAATATAACTTTCCAATGTCTTCCAAACTAGATGTGCCACAAAATCTGATTTTATTACATGTATTCTTTAAAAACACCATTTGATTTTATCTTCTCAAGTAAGAAGATTGAAGAAACAGTATACTTAGAATAACAAATATATAAGCTTTCTAATAATTTTTCTTATTGAGTCTACTAAAAATTGATGACATCTGCTTTATTCCTTGCATGAAAAAAAAAAGTATGTGTGTATTGTTGAATTGAGCTTTTTATGTTGTCACTTTTTTAAAGTGTATAAATAATATGGTGCTTCAGTGTGTTATAGTTGGATTAGAAAAACAGCATTATAAGTATCAATGGATAAGAGTTTTTAGAACTTAAAATCTAATTTGATGAAATTCTCAATTTCTGTATGCTTAAACAGCTTTTCCTACACTCCCATCAACCTAATTTATAAAGGTATTGAATCTGTATTTAAAAATTGCCATTGATCAGGCTGGATGTTTTGTAAATGTTCTTAATTTTTAGAAAATACAAAAATATATATTTATGCATTCACTATACTTTCTGAAACAACAAAGAACTATGAACTTATTAGTACATATGCTTTCATAGTATTTTCTTGTAGGAATTGATTATTGTGATGTCAATGTTAGAATCTATTGTGGTGTAAACTTCTTTGCTACTTCAATAAAAATCAGTGTTGTTAAAAATACATACAAAAATTTAAACTTGTGAATATAAAGCAATTGCAAATTAACCACATTTATTTTTTTGAATAAAATTTTGTGTGCTTGATGTGTAATACCATAGGGGTATTAACTTAAATTAAAGGAAAGATTTTTAATATTCTTTTAACATTACTTCAAATATAGTAAGTAGTCATGTGTGAAAAGAGGTTTAAATCAACTTTTTAACTGGTGAAATTCCAAATGTTTTATAAATTTATTTTACAAAATGACTGGAGTTTTATTATGTATAAAATGTTTGGTTATTGTTCAGTGAGAATGTATTGTATCATAAAGAGTTATTTAAGATATAAAAATACATTATATTAATAAATAAGTTTTCATAAAAAAAAAGTCTCAAATATGTTTGTTTCGGGGAAGAACTTACTATCAAAACATCTTTAAAATGTCTTTTATTTTGTATACAAAAAATATTCCATTTAATAAATCCATAAGCATTTCAATGATTATATTGAAACTGACAATTCATTTTGTACTAGATCTAAATGTACATATTTTACATCAAATAAGTTGGAATTAGTTCCTTGCTAAAACTGGAAGTCCATACATAATAGGGGCTGCTCCAACTAAGTATTGCATTTTGCAGGCACTCCGTGCGTGTGAAATTGCTGTTGCAATGTTTGTTGTTGAATTCTGCTCCTGACAGTAGTTTGGTATAAATAACTGAAACAGTTTGTCTGTAAATCTATCAATATCTTTGTCTGTGACATCCCATAAATTGCCTACCACACATGGACTAAAAGAAAGGGATAAAAAACTAAGCAAAAATAAAATTCAAGATAAATGGCAAATTAAGTCTTACCTTCAAATATTTTATCAAGAATAGTGAATTTGCTATCAAATGCTAATTTTTGATTAAAGTCATTCTTAGTATGATGGTTTTTTATATCAAATGTCAAGTTTTCCTAATATAATTGTGCAGGGCTTGATATTTTTGTAGTAAAAACAAAATTATATTGTACAAGATTGAGAGCGCTTTATTAAAAAATAATTTAACTATGGCCAAGTATTGAAGGCTACATATACTTTATTGTAACAACTCAAGAATAGGAAAAGCTTTAAGGATACACTGATATGCAATCATATGCGCTTGAATTGTATGGGAACAGTAGGTTATTTTAACTGAATTTTGACTATATGACAAGGATGATCCAAGTTGATAAATTTTTTCTCAGCCCTTTGAAGACAAAATTTTAGAAAATCTCCCATTGCACATAAATTTTATTTCTTTTAAAATCACACAAAACTGATTTTTATTAGTATGTCAAAACTTGCAAACACATTTATAACATTAGTTGATAATATTACTACTTTACATAAGTAAGACTAAAAATAAACTCATGTGCACATAGCTGTTGCAATCTTTCGAGGTTGTTCAAAAAACCTCACCATACATATTTGTGTCAAAAAAAGACTGGCACTTTTAATACGGCAGTGCCACAAATTTTACTTTTTAATGCATCATTTCTTGCCTTTTTTAAAGACTGATGATTCTAAGTCCCTCAGTTTTATTCTGGCCCACAAATTAATAATCTGAATCTTTTACATTACAAAGCATTGCTTTATACCAATCACTTTTTAATTGAAAGTGTGCAAGAATTTGAATTAGCTTGATTTCATATGCAAAACTTTGGGTAAAGATTATTATTAAAATGTATCAGAAAAAAGATTAATCTTACCATCCATTAACTAAATAAGTTAAAGGTACTCCATATGCCTCCAACTGTCTATTTAACTGTTTTAAGCGTCCACTACTACAACCCATTAATATTGTTGCTGCATGGCATTTCATTGTGTCAATAGAAGTACCCTCTAAATATTGTCTACCACTTCCATGTCCACAATATCTAAAAAAAAATTTTTTTGATTATTTAAAATATGTACAATTTTGAATTTACATATTCAATAATTGCAATACTTATCAGTTAACTTTTTATTTATCTTTCCATAAAATACAAGTCAATTTTGGAACTTTTTACATCTATCCTGCAATAGAGATTTGAGCAAAGAAATTTCAAAATCTTTTTTTTTTCTTTCTAATGCATGTTTTGTTACGGATTTGGATAATTTAATTTAAAAAATAAATTTTTGAAAATCTTGCACAGTTTTATTTATTTACTAATTAATAATACAAACCACTTTGAGAAAATAATTTTATTCTTTGTAGAACAATATGTTCTAACATTAAATATAAGGCATTAAAAATATAATTTTTACGTCTGATGCAAGTAAATAAATTTATTATTACTCTTTATAATTCAAACCTGTTAATAAAATAATGGAAATCTGAAGAATCTTGCGACTCTCAAAGAATATAAAAACCTATATTTTTATTAGTTACTCATTGGAAAAGTACATTTTCTGGGTGAATTAAGTTGAATTTCACTTATATCAACGTATTTATAAATTATGAGATTGTCTGAAAGACACATTTCAAACATGTTATAATGTATATAAAAAATAACTCCTTAATAGCTGAAAATGAACTAAATTATTTTATTTAATATATTAACTTCTAACAAAGAATTTTTTCACAGCAAAATAAGTTTAAGTAAATTCCAAATTTTGCTTGAAAGTTATGTGAGTAATAAAAGTTTTAAAAAGATTAATGGTTTAATTGTTTACTTCAAATGATTGATTTTTAATCTCTAATGCTAAAAGAGAGAAAACTCGAGTGAGAGTTATATTTACGCTTCATTATAAAACTGAAAGAGGATTATTGGTAGCGGACCTCATAATTTTGAACCATGGTCAAGTGAGGAGGAAGACACCTGAGCTAGTACCCTACTCCTAATTTCCTCACCACAACAATGGAAGGACGTTTGAGCCTTGACAGATTTAACATGCATCAACCCCCTCTACACTGCTGGTCTTAAGCAATACTAGGAGTCAGTGACCATGACCACTAGGCTATCGTGGCCAGAAGAAAACTGGAGAAACAAAGTATCAGGTTGGGGGAAAAGAAATCCATTATTTTTTTGGTAGATGGCTGTAGTATCAATAATATTAAGTAATAAATATTTGCTAATTATGTGCTGTGTGCTGCACATTCTCTTAATCTGGTTGGTGCAGAATCATTTAAAGGTTGCAACTGAAATCGTGAACTTCTTTGGTTTAGAGCAACAAACATGTTTCCTTTTCTGATTCGACCCATAGGTGGAAACTTCTGAATCGTGAAATTAACTGAAATTTACCTTAAAAAGTTTTAAGTCAGACCAGATGGGCTTGTCACTACGATGCTGTTGAAGCCTTAAAAGATAATTATGGTAATACCATGAATATTCTTAAAAAATTTAGTGATAATGAAAATGAGAAAATTGATTTTCAAAAAGAGGCAGTTAATTTATTTAATAAATTAACAAAACTCGAAACTGCCATTTTAATTATATTTTGGGAAGAAATTTTAAAAAGATTTAATTCAGTTAATAAAAAATTAGACTCCTGGTTTGGACATCTGTGAAGGGAATAATTATGTCATTAAAAACATTATAAATAATTATGTCATTAAAAACGTTTATAAGCAATGTACAACATGAATCGGATAAAAAATTAAAGGAGTTTCCAAATTTGTATACTGCATTAAAGATTTTTCTAACGCTCCCTATTACTGGTTGTGAAGCAGAGCATGCATTTTCTAAAATGTCCTATATAGAAAACAAATATAGGACAACAATGACATATACTAGCCTTAATTATTTATCACTTCTTTCTGTTAATACTGATCTCACCAAAGACTTAAAATGTGATGAGCAAATAAGAGTTTGCAGCACTAAAGTGTAGAAAAGGTGGTTTTTTTTGTAAATTATGTTATTGTTTATAATATACTTAAATTGTTTGAAATAACCCCCCCCCCCCACAAGGTTGAAAGATTTTTTATTTATTTTTAAAAACTTTTTTTTAATTTATTATTTTATTTTTTTTTTTTTTTTTAGGGGGGGGGGGGGGGGGGCAGATACCTTTAGCCCAGGGACCCCAAAGGTCACGGTCTGGGCCCTGGAAGGCCCCACAACACAACCTCTTGTTTTGGAATGAAATCATGATAAATAGATTTGTTCCTAGACATTTTGCTTTGTGAGCTGACATTGTTCTAATTGTTCGTTGTCTCTTTCTATTTCTACACTTTTTGGCCATTCTTTCTTTGTGTTGCATTTGTAATGTTATATAGAGCAATTACTGATGAAGAATTAATCTATGCAATGTAAGACTTATCTAAAAAAAGAATAGCATGTGCAAGAAAGGATCGAATGAGGAGAACTGAAAACAAAAAAGATTGCTAAGGGAATCTTGGTGCATGCAGCTCATAGTTAGAAAAGACAGTAAAATCCCTCAAACAGAATAGCAGATCCTTTTGGCATGTTGAGGTAAAAAATTTCGTCTATCAATACTGTGAACTTGCACTATCAATATCTTAATTGTATCTCTCAAAAAAAAATTTTTTTTTAAAATTTTTTTAGACAAATTATGTTATTAGAGTAGAAGTTATAAAAGAATTTTATATTTCACTTGTTATTAATTTCATAAAGAAAACTTACATGAATAAGTCATATGATTTAAATGCAGATGCACATTCTTGTGAACCTGGGGCTCTTCCTGTAATTCCTTTCCAATTTGCTTGTCTGGCAGGAGAACAAGGAATTAATATATTTAAAAATTTTCTATTTTATTGATCTATAAGACTATAAAAGTACATAACTACAAAATACAAGTGCGAACTTACTTTTCAAATCGAGGTTGAAAATATTCTTGAGAATATTTTAAATCTCCACCAGGATTAAGAATATAAAATGTTTGATTACAATCAATCTCTTTGTAAAATATCATTTTATTTGACATCATAGAAAACTTGGAACTCAAGATGCTGAGTGATGGCATTCGAGAAACTGGAATGTTTTTCAGTACTGGCAAACTTTCCCAAGGTAATGCCTGGATGTTCTAAAATAGAAAAAATAGTTTATTTTTTTATTTATGTTATTTCATATTGAAAAACCACTAGGAAAGTATTTGATTAGTTTTCCAAAATGTTTTGAAATTTAATAACACCTGACAATGACAAGTAAAGTATAGGGTTTCTGATTACCCAAGCCTTTTTTCTTACCGGGAAATAACGGGAACATATTAATCATTCCCAGAAATATATTAAAATTTCGGAAAATCTAAAAACAACCTATTTTTAATTTGTATTAATAATGATTATATAGAATAAAAATACACCTAATTTCTAAAATTGATGCTCATTTTTATATTGAGTTAAAAATACAAATTAAATATGTTACTTATTCATAATTAAAGTATGATTTAAGAAAACATAAGCAGTCTATGCTTTTATCACACAACCTAGTTGACAATTAATGACATGGAAAAAATTTTATAATTAAATTTAAAATATCAAATAAATTTACATTAAAAAAAGTAACTATTAAAATTAATGTTCTTTTTCTGACTCACACATGCATTACTAATTTTTCTTATGATGGTGTTAAAAGATAAATATTGATACATAATTACTTGAAAATTTATTTGCAGCTGGTGTAATGACCACATGTGTTAACCCGGCAGTACTTGCGCAGGGTATGTCACACCCACCGTCTAACTTTTAACACTCCTTCTAAACTTTTTTTGGAAAATCGATAGTTTCTTGTGCAGCTGACTTTAAGGTCATATCTTTTGAGGAGCCTTAGCTTGTAGGCGAATTCTAAATACATATTTTTGGATGCCGCCTCTTTGGGTATGTCATGGTCATACCCTGTGCGTGAATCACCGTTACAGTTTTAAATGTATGTGGGCACATTTTAAATCTTCCTTATGCTATGATGTATTATTGTGGTTATGATGAAGAAATGTGATATTTAAGTAATTTAATAGATATAGTACAACAGTATTTTCGAATGAAGAAATCCTCTTCGCAGTTATGATGAGGAAGAATCAAATGATGAAGAGTATAATAGCAAGTATGATTTCTCCACTGAAATCGAACCAGATTTACAAGAGGGAGACACTATTGAAAATAAATGTTTTATATGTAGAGACACAAAAACATTTGAGAAGAATGTATATTAAAGGAGACATCTGGTACACATCTTATCCACTTTCAGATGAACTTAGGGGGAAAAAAACTATTGCTGGAACAATAAGAGAAAATAAAAAAGAAATTCCAAAATTTTTGAATTTAAAGAATAGAGAAGTTTACTCCTATATGTTTAGTTTTAAAAAGATAGATTAAAAAAAAATAATAATAAGATCCAGTGGAAACATCACACTCACTCATGATGAGATTAAAGGAATGAATAAACAATGTACTGAATGTCCTTAAAAAAAGAACAGAAAAACTAAATTTACGAGTGAAAATGTAATAAACATATTGCATTTCCTACTTTTCTTCCTTCTTAACTTTTGTGTGCAAATTTTACGGTAAAAACAGAATGTAAACACCCATGGGTATGAGACACCCTGTGCAAGAATTTTTGGTTGTTTTTTTCATGCGAGTGATGCCAGGTTAAAAATATTAACTACTTTATTCAGATTTTATTTGTATAACTGATTTTTTGAATATGGAATTACTATATTTTGGTTACATAAATGTAATTAAATATTAATATAAGAATCTCAAGAAAAAGTTTGGTTATGAATAAATAATAAATAAGGAAACTGGCAAGAATTAAAAAAAAATTTTCTTCCCTGTGTAGTTTTGGGTTTTTTTTCTTCCTCAAAGTGGTGATTAAATTAAACAGCTTATGATGAAATTAAGTATCCAAAAAATATTAAATTAGCAAATTAAATAACAGGTTTAAATATTTGTAATTATGTTATCAACATAAATAAAAAAAAATCAGAACTTTATTAGATTGGTTGCGGTGGTAAATTATTAAAATTACACTGCTTTAAAAACTAAATAATTTTATTGGGTATAAGGAAAACTTCTGTCATTCTTGAACATTGTCACTTTTATGCGTTGTCCGTCCATCCTTAGCAAGAATTTGGATCCAAATGAAACCAATTTAAACAGTTAGCTTAGTTTTCTATTGATGACTTATACACATTTTTTCGCATTTTAGTTAGTTCTTTTAAACTTCTAAAACTGACAACATGAGTGAAGAAAAAGTGAACTTAAGACATTGTATGCTGTTTGAGTTCCAAAAAGGGAATAATGCGATGGAGGCAAAAAGAAACTTGTGTGATGTGTTTGGAGAGGAAGCAGTAACAGCTTGAACATGCCAAAGATAGCTTGTGAAATTTTGCTTGAGTAATTTTTCTAGGAAAGATGAACCCAGATCAGGAAGATCATTAGATGTTAGTGACAAAGAGCTATGCAGGATGATCAGGAGAAATCCAATGTTAATCTATCTTTATGTGAGATATGGAGCAACAAAGGCTATAAAAGACTAACAAGTATTGACAAGTTAGTTGATGTCAAAATATTTCATCTTCTGAATAAAAAAAATCTGAATGTTGATTTGTTTGATATTGCTTTCTCCAGTAACTCTTTGAAGGTGATATTGTAATGAGGATCAATTTTGAGAAAAGATTTTAAATGATTTCTAGGGAGGGTATACCTATTGCAGCTTAATAAAATATGTTCCAAGTCATTTAAACAATTACAAGAACTGCAAATTGCATTATCTGTTACATTGAATTTTTGAAGAAGTCCTGGGGTAATGATCATTTTGCTAAAGATTCGAGGGCATAGAATTTTTTCTCTTCTATTGTTTGTCCATTTAGAGATGATGCCAATGTTTGTAATATTGCCCAACTTTTCAAAATACTTGCACAAATAAAAATTATTTGCTTTTTTAAATCTTTTTTGATATATTTTTTTACTGATATCTTCTGAAGCAATCCAGTCGATGTAAACGTTAGACTCCGTGACAGATCTTGCGAGATAATCTGCCAGCTTATTCCATAGTATGTTAGAGTGTCTCGCGTTACATCCCATGTTCCCTTCCACAGAAGTGGGTTTCAAACTTGGAATTCATCAGACTTACTGCTTTGGATTACATTAAAAGGCTTGATTTTGTGTCCAAAATATCTGTTTGGGTGCCCCCATGAATTAATCAAAAAAAATTTAATGGACAGAATTTCAATATGCTCTTCAGATCTTGCTTGTCCCAAAAGGCGCCCATTTTTGGACCATTTGGTGACTGGAGATGAAAAGTGGATAGTGCACTAATATGTGGTTAAAAAAAGCATATGTTTACAAAGGGAAGACATCACCATCCACATCCAAAGCTGGCGTACATCACAAGGTTATGTTGTGTTGTTGGTGAGACAGCAAGTTTGCTTTCTATCAGTTGAAAAAAGAAAATGAAACAGCAGTTATTGTTCACAATTTGATGTTTTGAATAAAGAAATTCAACATGAATGTCCATCTTTGGCCAACAGAAAGGGCGTGATTCTTCATCACGACAACTGTAGACTACATGTGGCAAGAAACACTGCAAACAAAATTGCAGTTGGGTTGAGAAACTTTACCTCCACCAGCATATACACCTCATTTTGCACCATCTGACTATCATCTTTTCAGATCACTACAAAACTTTCTTGATGGAAATAAATACATGAATTATGAGGGTGTCCAACTGGCAGTGGCAGAAAACTTTATCACCAAAACAGAGGACTTCTTTTCCAGAGGGTTAAATAATTTGCCAGAACACTTTTTTTTTCAGACAATTGTAACTAACAAAGAATATTATATTTTAGATTAAATTTTAAATAAAAAGTAAAAAAAATAATTTGTTTTTTGTTCAGAAAAAAATTCTGACAGAACTTTCCCTTACACCTTATAGTTAGTGAAGCGATGTTCTACAGACATACAGGAACTGATCAGGATAAATTGTTCCATATAACTAATTACTCTTTCCTTCATCGTCATATCCGGCAAGATAGCCCCTCATGGGCCTGTGCCTTCCTTTGAAGATTCCTCCATGATGACCTTTAGTTTACTTTTGTTCTCCAAGTTTTCTCACTTATAATCTAAAAGCCTGATTCAATTGAGTCTGCCCATCTCAGCATTGGTCTTCCACGCTTCCGAATCCTAGTGACTTTGAACTGTGGTATCTTTTTGACGACATTATCATCTGGCATTCGAATTATATGGACCATCTAATTCATTCTATTTATTTTTATCTATCTAATGATGTCAGGTTGTTTATAAATTCTATATAATAAAAATTGTATCTTTTTTTCCAGGTATTGTTTTCGTTTACACCTCCAAGCATACTTTGAAGTATTTTTCTCTCAAAAGATGCCATTAGATTTTCTTCCAGTTTTGTTATTGTCCAAGTCTTAGATGCATATAACAAAACTGGTCTAATAAAAGTTTTGTAAATTAAAAATTTTGTGTTTCTTGAAAGAAATTTAGCTTTTAAAAGCCTCCTCAGTCCATAAAACGCCTTATTTGCCAGGTATAATCGATTCTGGATTTCATGAGATATTCTAAAATGCTGGCCACCGTAAATGCAACACCAAGAAAGACAAGAAATAGCACAACAAAATTTATTTTGTAGATAACATGACGACCAAGTATCAAATGATTAAATTTATAGACTTCTGTGAAGTGTGGTTCCTGCCAGAATCAGTAGCCAGAGTAGTCGCCATTGTTGGAGATCACCGCTGCCACATGCCTCGGCATTGATTCAAAGAGACTTTGGATGTGTTCTTGGGGTACAGCAAACCAAGCAGCTTCCACATGTTGCCAAAGTTGATCTGGTGTGGCAGCTGGGGGTGTAATCTGGGTCAATCGTTGAGCAACCATGGACCACACGTTTTCTTTCGGCAAAAGATCCGGAGAACGAGCCGGCCATGGAAGCAATTCAATCTGGTGATTGACGATGAACTTTTGGACAATGTGTGCCACGTGTGGTCGCGCATTATCCTGTTGAAATATGGCTGTGGCCAATCCCTGAAGGTAAGAAAAGACAACTGGCTCCAACATCTCGGAGATGTAGAACTGGCTGTTTAAAGTACTGGCAATGCGTTCTAGAGGAGTGCGAGAGTGATATCCAATACCGCCCCATACCATAATACCCGGT
>BMAV01000420.1:298752-316527 GCA_019973955.1 Trichonephila inaurata madagascariensis
CTCACCTCCGCTAATGCATGTTGTAAAATTCATGTTATTTGCATGCTTCCTTCAGGGTGTTGCATTTACGGTAGCCAGCAGTGTATTATCAGAGGTAATAATTGATATTAAGTATGTAAAACTTTAACTGTTTCAAATTTACATGAATCTATTTCAAAACAAGGATTTAGGATTCTGTCTTTTGAAAATAGCATATATTTAGTCTTTATTCATTTATAACAAGACCCATTTGACTTGCTGCAACCTTAAAGGCAAGGGAAATGCCTCTTTCAGAGCAGAGAGGGTATAAGCATACACACCAATATCATCAGCATAGGCTAAAAGTTGTACTGATTTAGAAAAAATATGTCCACTACTATTGATATTTGAATCACAAATTATTTTCTCAAGAGCAATATTAAAGAGCAAGTAAGAGAGGGAATCTCCCTATCGAACACCTCTAAGTATGTCAAGATCATCTGACAGTGATCCAAGAAATTTTACCTTATATTTTGTATCTTGTAATGCAAGTCTGGTCAATTTAACCCTCTAAGCGGTCTGCACTTAAGTCTTGCCGTTCTGGAGATGCTTCAAAAATGCACCGCACATATTTTTTTGCTTTTAGGTGGGGTTCTCAAAAGCTGTTGAGCCGTATTTTAAAGAATGTGGCTCGGCCGCTTTTGGGAATCTTGCTTGAAGGCAGAAAAAGCATCTCTGGAATGGCAGAATTTTACATGCAGAACGCTTGGAGGGTTAATGAGTTTTGATGGAAAGCCAAAGTCATTCATTCCATTAAGTAAATTGCTTCTAGTGACACTATCAAAAGCAGATTACTCTTTCCTTCAGCAAGCTGGAAAAGTTCTTCCTGAAGGTTTATGGTAGTCATTATGAACATATGATTTCACTTTCACTTGCAAGGAATGCCTGGAAATGCGTCATTCCTCCTCCTTTTTAAGTTGCCTTGGCAATGAGCATGGATATATTACACTTTAGCATGCCATGACATTCCTTCTGATGTCAAGGTGCTGATATTTGCATACACATTACCTTTCTCCTGAGCTGCCTTATTACTGTACTGATTACAAAAAGCCCTTTTCAACAGTTACATGGTTGTATGTGGTAAAATGTATTTGTTGTTTAAGTTTTACACACTAGTGTATTTTACATCTGTGTTTCTTATTAACAAATAAGTTTTGTAATAGTAACTTTTTAAACATATCTTAGGAAATAAAATCTTACTTTATCTAGGATTAGAATGAGTGGATGCCTATCTGTTGTTGGAAGTTCAACTGATAAATCTAAAATAGATTTGTAAACTTTTGAATACACTTCATCAAATTGATTACAATTCCATAAATGACATACAGCAGAAGAGAGCTGAGCTCTAGAAAGATGCCCGACAGAATCCAGCAAAACCTAATAAAAATTTAAAATGCAAGATTAATTCATGAATACATTATTAACTAAAAAGTGCACTATTTACTAGAAAATTTTGCTAACATATAAGCATCATAAATAAATCATTTGAATTTGTGTTTATAATTCTTAATTTGACTTTAATGTGTTGTACTTTAAATGTAATAAGGTTTGGAAATTTACTTGTCTGTTAATTAAGGTTATTTTTTCGAACAGAAATATATCTTGTTTCTCAAAGAAAACTATTAAGTTTCGGCTTAGTTAAAATTTGGAAAGTTAATTTCACACAAAACTTATAATATAGAGTTGAAAACTCTATAGATTTCATAAATGTATTTCCAATACACATTTAAATATTATTGAATACAAGGACACTATTTATTTCATTTCTTAAGATTAAGATACTTAAACAATTACTGTTCACAATTAAGGGATTTTATCTTCCTACAAATAGTGGAGGATTGGGGGGAGGAGGACTGTAATTGATGCTAAAAAAAAGAACATATCTTAACAGCTAATCAAAATGCAAACTGCTGGAAATGGATATAAAGAATAATTAAAGACAATTTAACAAGTAAAAAAGAAAAAGAAGAGATCATTTAAGGGGACATGGTACGATTTACGCAAACATTTTTAATTTAAGGATTTTTAATATTTTTTTGGTTGCCTCCTATGTATGTATACTATGTTAAACATATTTTGTGCTCAAAATTTCATAAACAGCTAGCCATGTAATTTTTTAAGGAAAAAACTTGAAATTTTTGAAGTGATTTTAAAATGCTACTCCTCCTACAACAATTGACAAACATGCATGAAATTTGATTTACAAGTACATCAAACTATGTATAATAAAAGTTGGTATGGGTTTTTCGTTAAAGTGGTTGGTATTCTTAAAATACTTCTTTTTATGAATGTTTATTAAAAATTCCTTAAAAAATGTATAAATTCTGAGTTATTTTAAAAAAAATAAATATTGCTTTGATTCAAAAATGCATACCAACTTTTGTTACATGTACTATTGGGAATAGGTAAAAAAAATTTCAAAGCATTAGGCGCAATAGAAAAAAAGCCTTAGCATTTTAAGTGAAGACAAAATAGTTATTTTATCTTTCTGAGATAAGTCAGCTTAAAGTTTTGATTTGCCATAGGGATGTGAATAAAAATGAACGTAAAATCTATCATAATTCTGCGTTTTTTAAGTTTAGAGCTTTCAAATTTTGTGAGGTATATAAAGAAAAATTTAGGCTAAAAAAATTAAATTTGATTTTTTGACCGATTTTGGTCAATTGAATCGTAGTGTGTCCCCTTAAAATTTGAAAACTTGTACAGGTTGAATTTGACATACCCATTTCATCCCAAATTAGTTACTACATTTGAATACTTTTGTAAGATTATTCATACTAATGATTTTATTATTTTGTTTACACATTTTTCAGAGATTTCAGAGTTCTATGCTATCTATCTCCAACATTTACTTACCAAAAGGAATCTCTCTTTCCAGAAAAATATGACAGTATAAAAATTCATGAAAAATATCTCAAGATTAACAAATGCATTACACAGATGATTATTATTTTACAGATGATCTATTAAATCTTTAATGAAATATATACCTAGCATAACTGAAGACTTTACATTTGAATCAAGATAATAAGATGGAGAAATGGGAAAATGTTAGAAATCCACATGTTACTTTTATAGTATTTGATTTGATGGGTTAAATAATTTTTCCTTCAAAACATAAGGCATTAAGACATCAGGTTTATTCTCACAATTAAAAAGGCATTTGAAAGGCATAAAAACTCAAAACAAAATCCTTACTACTATTATAAATGCGAAAGTTTGTATTGATGTTTGTTATTCTTTCACGCCAAAACAACTTAATGAATTTTAATGAAACTTTATGATATAGCTTATACATAAGAATAACACATAGGCTATAATTTATAAAGATATTGTGTGAAGTATCCAAAATATAATGATAATTGTCAAGTAGGAAAAAATTCTGCCATCTGCAAGCAATTCTGGCGTGCACTGCAAAAAAGCCCGCGACAGCAAGTATCTATCTTTTATGGGTGAAGCAAAACTTTCCCTTTTTGTTTTGTCTATGCCAAGCGTTCACTTCTAATTTATTCCTTTGATCAGTGTAATCCCTATTTTTTTATTTCAGAATAAAACTAAATTTTGAGGGGAGAGGTTGTTTTAAATCTATCTTTATTTGAAAAGCAACTATTGATTTTTTTTTTATGTGTAAGCCATTATCACCAAAATAGTGAACCGTACATACAATAAAAATTAATAATTTATTTCTATGCACGTTTTTTTTCATGATTTTACTATGCACATTTGGTAGTAATAAATTGATTCTTTTACCAAAATAAATACTTTTATCGCTTCTGGTAATTAAAGTAGATAAACTTTGTCTTTCACACTACATCATTTGGACAAATTTGCATAATTTGTTTGCAGTTAGTAAATTATAATGCTATAATTTTAATTGAATAGGCAGATATTGCATTTTTTAAGTATAAAAATAATAACTACTGCACTGTATCTTTTGGAGTGAGTGAATATTAACGTGGCACTGTTCAGCTACACGAGGGCTTTTGGCGACGGACCACGTAATTTTGAACCATGGTCGAGTGACGTGGACGACACCTGAACTGGCACCCCCTCTCCTAATTACCCTACCTCACCAACAGGAGGACGTTTGAGCTCTCGCCAGATTTAACCCTTTATCTACCGACGGTACTTATAAGTACCACTCACTTTAAAATAACATAAAATAAACAATTTTACGAATATTCTGACAATACTTAACAGGAATATTCTTTGAAATCCACTCATCCAAGATATATGGCAATATGGGTTCTATGATGAGTATTTTAACAGGGAATGCAAATAGTTTTATAGCAGAAATTGCCTTTTCAGCAAATTGCAAAGATTATCATTTTTGTCCCGAAAAAATAGTTAATGTCAAAATTTAAGTGTCTTATTTTTTTTTGTACGTTAATGAGGACCTTAGAAAACGATTTGATTCTTTATTTTAAGTGAACAGTGTATATAATTAATTTTACAGTGGAATATCTTTAACTAGTTAATTAGCTTTAATGGATTAAATTTCCTAAAGTTGAGTATTTTGTTTATGTATATAACTAAATGTTCAATGTAGTGATCCCAAAAAAAACTGCAGTAAATCATAATGCAGTGGATAAAGTGTTAACGTGCATCGCTCCACTACATGGTGGGTCTTTAGTGGCACTGGGCTCGAACTCGTGACAAGGCCAGCCATGATCCAATACCTTGACCAACCGGATACCACGGCCACTGTATTTTTTGGAAGTGTAGAAAAAGTACCTATTAAGAATTATACCACGAAAACGTAAATCTCTAATATTTCCCAAAGCTCTAATAAAGCTCGAGCTATGAAAGTAGCTAGACAATTGCCAACTTGACTCTATCACCAACATTTCGCTATGTTTTTCATTGAATCACCATTATAATTTAAGAAATGGTATTGATTGTATAAATTATTTACACTATTTTAAGCGTTCATTACACAAAATTTGTAACAATGATGAAAGTATTTTCAAAAATCGACCCTCAAGAGTTACAGGGAGTTATAAATAAAAAAATCCTTTTTATCAGCTATTAGATCTACAGACTTAAAATTTAACAGACGTGTTTTTTTTTCTTTCTGTTCAGCTGAGATATGCGAAAAGCTTTTTCTGTTTAATTTGCAATTCATGTAAAATAACTCATAAAAAACTTCTTTATCCTTCAATCTGTATTAGTTGATTTTTTAGTTCCCCCGTGCGAAGAAAGGGCATACCAGCTAGTCAATTATATATAAACTGATTGTTTTCCTTCCAAATGATCTAAGCAAGCAAATATTTATTTAATATTCTACTGAAAAAAAGTTCTGTATTGGGTCAACTAATCTATAATTTTAGGATTTTCTAGCCTTTAACAGGTTTCTAAATAGCTTTAAATAATTTATGAAAATATCTTATTTATTTCTAGATAAGTTTTTTTCATAAAAGGATTCTTCTATTTAATGAAAAAAAAATGCATATTTTGAGAATTTGTTTCAAAACTATATCATTTCATGCTAACTTGAAATTACTTTTCAAACATTGTCCCGTAAAATTTTAAATTCCATTTCTATATTACACAGCAATAAAAAAAAAACACCTCTTTCTTAATATATCTTCAAACATACATATAGACACACAAGTACATTGAATATTAAGTATAAAAATCCAAAAATTAAATATATTTAAAATGTTTTTTTTTATAAATTAATTTAATTACCATTTATTAATTTGCATTCAGTTGAAAAAAAATTTCCCAGTCAATAGATTCTATTAAAAGTCAACAGTAAAATAATTGTAGCAAAATAACTCAAGATAGTTTTTGCTATTTTAGTTGTTAAAGAGCCTGTGCACTTTTCTTGAATATGAACAAAATTTTGATATAAACAATGATTTAAAGAAATTAATTTTTTAAATGGGTATTATTTATAAAAAGAAAAATGCAAAGTAAGGTGATAGCCTAATTTAATATTATAAAACATTATTTCAGCCTAATCATTAAAATATTTTAAAAAGTTTACAATAAAAGTTGTTTCAACTCTCTCTCTCTTTATATATAAAATTAAATATGGTCATATAACAATCTTAATTAAATTTTTTAATAGAAAGTAAAATTTTTAGCAATTATACTTATATTAAAATAGCTGTAACTCTTACAAGCAAAAGTTTTTTATCTGATGGAGCTTCTATTTTCGACAAAGTTTCACTAATCTTTACTAGTTGCTTCATTCTATTTGGATTTGTACATTGACTGAGAAGAAGGCCTTTCCAACATCCAAGCCATTTATCTTCCATATCTTCTACAATAGTCTTTTAAGAAAAATAAGGGGTAAATAATAGTTACAGTATTCGAATAAACAAATAGAACAATTTCTTCAATACAACATTCACACTTTCATATACAGTTTCTTACTTTTAAGCGCATATCCAAAGAAGATCGTGTCTTCCACCATTTTTTTGAATCATCATTCTGTTTCATAATTAATGTACTCTCCAACAAAACATTTTGGAAGTCAGTAAACAAACTAGAATTAAACTAAAAATAAAAATATTACTCTTGAGAAACCATAGTACAAATTCTTTGGAAAATTTCTTAATCTTCAAATAAAAATATATAGACAACATTTTAAAATATTTGCTACAGCTTTATTTTGAAAATAACCCCTGCCACCAAAAATTTTTGGAAAATTAGAACTAATAAAAAGCAATTTTAGTATAATAATATCTTTATGCATGATGTCTTATTTTAGCCACTGATTATGTAAATAACGGAAAGTTTATAAAAAATTCATGATAATTAAATGTTATATATCTTATTCTAATAGTTTGAAAAGAGTAATAAAAAAAACCAGTAAAATAATTTCCTTGCCAATCTTCTATATAAATTTTTAAACTGTAGAAATAGTAATAAATAGGATTATAGACTAATATGCATCAAAAGAATGACACAATATTTTTAAGAGCACATATATATGACATTACTTAATAATCAAATATGTTAAAGTTATTTAAATTTTATTTTTCGAAATAGGTATAAACAAGTTTTAAAAAATGTCAAGAAGAAAATTTTATATTATCAAAACTTGAGTAGATCTATCAATTTTCAAAGTTTTATAAAAAACAAAAATTGAACCTCATTTCCAGATGAGAAATTATATATACACACAGTGTGTGTAGAGGGGGGGGGGAGATCAGCATCTGTAATGTGATAATTTTTTAGAAGTTAATTAACCTTTTAATACCCTAATTTAGTTAATTTTTTCAAGTTTCAAATCCCAGGCTGGGCAAGGTCAACTCAGCCTTTTATCCCTTCAGTGGGTCGATAAATGAGTACAAAGCTTGCTTAGGAACTAAGGACTGGAGGTTTCACATCGACTGGAACATCTGCTCATGCAACTCAGTACCCAAGGTCACATAAACTAAGATAGGCACAGTAGGCCTAGGATCTTGTGGGCTGTTGTACCACTGAATTAAGTTTAGTTCTGTTTGAGCATTCTACAATGCTCAATAATGACTTTGACGGGAGAGGATGTGTGTCGCCATTCCATCAACTGTAGCTTTGATTGGGGTGATATGGGATACCCATGTTTCATCTCCAGTAACGATTCGATTCAACATGTCATCCCCTTCTTCTTCGTAAGTCCAATGAAATGGCAAACCTCTGCTCTGTGTTCTGCTGTGAGTAGTCTGGGTACCCACTGAGAACACAGTTTCTTAAAGTTGAAGTCTTCAGTCACAATTTTGCACACCACCAACTGAGAAACGTCAGGAAATTCCAATGAAAGAGTGGTTATTGTGAATCTCCTCACAAATTTTTGTTTCAACAGCTTGCATCAAATCATCAGTGATTACAGAGGGCCGGCCTGAGCGTTCTTTGTCATGGATGTTTGTTCACCCATCTTTAAATCTCCTGACCCATTTTCGAACTTTGCTGTCACTCATTGCTTCTGTGCCATAAACTTCTGTTATTTGGCGATGAATGTCTGCAGCTGACATGCTTCTCGCAGTCAAAAAAATGGCTAAAAGACTGTATCTTACATTCGGCGGGCGATTCAATCACCTTAAACATTTTAAAGATGCACAGCGAATTTTACACGACTGCTACAGAGCTGGAAATGGCGCAAGTGTGTTCGCAAAGGATGCTGATCAGTGTTGCACAGACTCATTGCGAAGCACGGGCGAACTAGGGAACTATACGCTACAATGGACCTTACTTTAAAAATAGCCCTTGTACTTGAAACCATTAGATATAAGGTCATACTTTGATTTGTATTCCAAATGTATAAAAAAAGAATTTTTTTCTTACATTACCAAAATCAACAATTATTTTCAATATCTTAAAAAACTCACCATTTCTGCTGATGAACTATCCAAACACATTACCAGAGGTAGATTGCCAGGCTCATAACGGCATATGATTAATCTTGAAGCTCTGAACTTTGCAGATGAAGTGCCTTTTAATTCTTCATCATTTAGTGCAGTGATTTGTACAATTGTATAATCTGCCAGGGAAGAAAAATTTATTCAAGAATTGTTGAACAGTTGTCAAATGCTCTTCAACGACTTATTTTAAACATCATTAGAATAACTTGATAGCAGAATAAAATATTGATTTCAAGTTAAAATTTTGTAGCGCTGCTAATATGGAATTTAATCTTCACTTCCCATCTGAAGACACTGATAAAATTTGAAATTTAAAAAAAATAGCATGTTGCAACTATGGAACAAAATGAATTGTACATTTTTATATTCAAAAAAGAGAAAAACAAAAATATGAAGAAAAAGTATCAAGCAAATACAAAACAAAAATTTTGACATTCCAAGGTCGTTATAAAGAGATTTTAACATAATGTGTAAGAACACAAACAAGTAACAATCCAATAATCTTGAAACTTAGCATGCAAATTCGTCAACACCAAATATGAAAATTGCATTTTCAAGACCAACTTTGGTCATAGCATTAATTAATATAGCATAAAATAGATAATAATTACAGTTAGTTTAATTTTTCTTGGTGATACAGCAGCTCTTTGGAGTCATAATCAATATTATACCATTACAATACTCTTGAAAATATTATAGCCAATAGGATGACTTCAAACTTGGTTACATAGTCAGGATTCCTGAAGCTGACATCATAATGAGTAATAGGCCACCATATATGTTATATAGATATGGCTTCTGTGCAAAGGTGCTGCAAGGAGGAATAAAAGATCTGGAGAGCTAGGGGGCACATGAATGTAAGGCAAACTTGGGTGATTGTATAACAGACCTTAATGGTACCATTGTCTTCCATTTAATTTGCTAGATTCTTCCATATCACCCATGGTATCCTCCATCAACTCAAGGCATTTGGTTGTTGCAGAGTTACACTCACAGTAATTTTTAACTCCACAATACTGGATACAAGTTCTACAGTTTTTGTCTACTTATTTTCTGGTCATTATGAGTAGAAAACAGTAAATAAGAACTGTAGAAAGGAATATATTTGAAAGAAATTTTGAGAAGACAAAAAGTCTAGGCATAATGAAAGGCTCAAAAGTGTACACTTTACATACAACGAATGAATATTGGAAGATATGACATCATAAAAATGTTCAAGACCATTTATTATAATCACTACAGATCCATAACCAATATTTACTATAACTTAGTGCCTGTCAGATATTTAAAGCAAAAATTTAGTCTTAAGAACCAGAGAAAATGTCTATGGTTGGAATGGAGTCTGTAAAGAGAAAAAAAAAGTTATTCTAGAAGGGGTTTTCGGATTAGACAAGTTTTAGATCCCCTGACAGAGCAATATAATTTAAGTATAATAAACCAATTTTTAAAATGATAAGTCAGCTATAGTTATTTATTACCATATTTAATAAATGATATTTATTCATCAACACATTTGAATACATATTTATCATTACAGAACTGAATAGGTTCAAAATATCTATATTTCAATTAACAATATTAATTGTCTTTAACTCATGATCAATACTTTTAAAAATATCAAAAATTCTGGAATATCATGGAAAAATAAAAATAAAATAATGTAAAAAAATTTGTTTTCAAAATCTCGACTGCAATGTATGATAAATAAATCAAAGAACAAAATTTTAAGGCAACTGCTCCAAAAAGCAGCAATAATTCCAGTATTCTAAAATGGGTCAAGAGTTGATAGTTCAAATGTTACAAAAGTAGTGATAGAGATTTTGTAAAAGAATTTTGCAGGTGGGCTCTAATGATTCAGATTCTTTTGCCTGCATCGGTTTCTCCTGGATTTTTTAAAAATGTATTTATTAATTTACATAACTTTTTTTTTTAATTCTTTAGCTTCCAGCATTCTTGTTTCCTTTTAGTTTGTTGAAGGTTTTTTTCCTCAACAACTTTTTACCTTTTCTTTTAAGTTAATATAGACTAGTATGGTTGATAGATTGTTTATGATATTGGCTTGCAGTTGTGATCAGTACTTTCAAGCTATTTTCTTTGGTTGCAGTGTATAAAAACATTCCCCAACAAAATTTCAATTGCAATTTATTGTAAACTAAAATGCTGAATTAAATGAGTCAAGTATTGGGATGCTCTAAGCCCTTTTCGGGTGAGCTTGCGACCCCCCCCCCCTTAACAATAGCTTCAGAATGCCATTATGATTCCAGCACTGTGAGAAGTGCTGATTACAAAAATAAGCAGTACCTGTGACAGAAAGGCTGTGGCATGAAGTGATGCAGGAACACAACACAAGAAGTAACATAACAATTAGCAGCTTTCATATAAAAATGATGAACATTTAAAAAATACAAATTTTATCAGCACAAGAAATAAAAGGATAACTCTTTAAAAGAAATCACAAAATAACAGGGCATTGTAAGAAACTTAATGCATGAATTTGATTGCAAATAAGAAATACATTATTTATCCAAATACATAAAATAATGCTCACCTCTAGACAAAGCACATAAACATAAAATATATTTTATAATAAATAAAAGATGCTGTAATACATATAAATGCATGGTAAAGCCCACTTTAATAGAATTTTAAAAAAATGACAAAAAAATATATTCAGTTGGTTCTTTACCAGTAAAATTTTGTGTGATGCCAAATCTTGTTCTAAAATCTAAGGGCAGAAATGTGTCCTTAAGCAATCAAAAAATAAATTAATAAATAATTCAATCAGATAATTTTTCTAAGCGTTGTCAAATGCCATACAATCCAATATAAAATTGCTTTAAAAATTTTTTCAACAATACCTAGTGAAATACTAAGGGAATAAAACAGTTTTGATGTTACTGAACAGTACGAGAAAAGATAAATTCTTATTTTGTCAGTATTAAAAAGATATATAATTTGAATAAGTTTTTGATAACACATCTGAAACTAATTAGTTCTTTAATGTTTTTCCTTCTTTTTCTGAATTCAATTAAATTTGAACATTAAAATTTGAGCAATACATACAGAAATCTAATGATAATAAATATAAGCAAATTAGCTTTTTCCATGATGCTGTCTTACAATATGATTGCATAATAAAAGTTTAAAATTTTCTAAAGTTACATGAAGAGAAAAATTATGACTAAATTGCTATGGGTTCAATTTAATTTTATGATGTATATACCAAAGAGGTAATTTTTATTGTCATTGTGTGACACAGTATGTGATTAGACACTGGTCAAATTAAATTAGAAAAACATCTGTATATAGTTTATTTTCATAGTTGATTTAGCATTTAAAACTGGAGGGGAGGGGGAAGTAAGAAGAGGAGGACTTTAAAAAAATATAGCATTCAAATATCTTACCTTTAGGCACAAAACTTAGCAAATATTCAATTTGTGCATTGATAGACCTATTTCTCCTTTTTAAAGCTGTTGGGATATAATTTTTATCATCTTTCATTAGTTTTTCTTTAAAATAGAGCACATTGCTAAGATGAATTTGACGTAGAGGAGAAGAAAATGTTTCACTGAGTAAATAGGCACAAATTGGCAGTTTTGATGGAGATTCAATGGAAGTTCCATTCTAGTAAATAAAAAAAACATGTTCATTATATTACACAAATAATGCAATGATAGCATACATTTTATAAGAACAATGTTTAAATTTTTAAAAATCTTACTTCTGTCATTTTCAAAACTGCTAAAAGCTTGCATATATCAATGTAGAGAGGATAGGGAGCATTGTCTTCAGTCAATTGTCTGATTAATTCTAATTCTTCAATAGATTGTTTTAACGTTTCAACTGTTAATGCATTTCGAAAAAATACAAAAATTATAAATACTAAAAATCATTCATTCATGCAGTTCAAATAAATCTTTAGTTTAAAAAAACATGCAATTAAAATTCTACATAAATGGTATTAGTACAACTATTCACTACAATAAAAAGCAATGGTACTTTTTAGTAATTACCAAAAAATTGCATTTTTGCTGTAAAATGTTATGAAAAAATATGATCATATATTTGAAATTAATAACCAAACTTATATACATATTCATTTTTCAATAAAATATTTTAATCCCCCCCTCATTTTGTTCATTTTCTGAAAACTTTAAATGTCTTAAATATAAACAGACATTAATATAAAATTAATAGAAATAATATAATGTTGATAGAAATTTAAATTCATAATCAAGTCAAAAAGGAAACTGGACATTACTTTATAGCAAAAAATAATTTGATTAGTAAAATAATCTACACAAGATGACATTTTAGCACAATAGTTTGATCTATTCAAATGCTAGCACAATGCTGGATTCATATTTACCACATTGCAAATCTTGAATTCAATTGTTTTAAGTAATATACAAACAGAATTGCATCATAAAAATGTTTCATATTATACTGATTACATATAAAAACGGGAGAAAATTATCATAGCTGCAAAATATTTTCCAGCCTCAAAGCTAACAATAGACCTGATTATTTTCAATTTGTATGGTACATTTCTTAAAATATATTTCTTGATATTTGTTTCCAAATATAATATAAAATTAGTTTTTATAACTATCTATAAATCATTAAAAAAAGCAATGCATATTATACTTATGAAGAAATTATTTATTATTTGATTCAAATTATGAAGGGAAAAAAATGGATTTTTTTTTGTTACTTGCATATTTTTTAATGTAAAATTTGTGCTTAATTTCAATGAGAAACAATCTATTCTAATTTGAAATCTAAACTATCATATTAAAATGATACTGGTTCAAAATTTTTATGGGCCCTGTTTTTATGTTAAATTTAAAATTCAGGTATAAAATTTAACATTAAGAAATAACCAAATTAAAAACACTCTTAAAAAAAAGTTTTTAAAATTTTTACTAAATTATAAAACTAATTAAAACAAAAGAATAATACATACTAGGTATACTGATGCTGCTTTTATATGGTGAGATCTCTAAAGAATTGAAATTTTTACTTAGCACATCAATAGCAGAATGATAATCAGTTAATTTTAAATCCTTTCTCTCCTGAGAAATTTCTGAGTTATTTAAATAAAAAACATCTTCATATGAATTGCTTTGAGGAGTTTCAGGTTTCAGTCTATTTTTAGAAGAGCTTCTGTTATACTCTACTGAAATTCTCTGATTTGAATTTGATGTATCAGATTCTTCTACAGAATTATTAGAATTCTTGCTATCTAATGCTTTCTTTGATTTACTTTTCATTTGTCTTGTATTTTTCTTGCGTGGTAGTTGGAAACAATTATTATTAGACTTTCCATTTTTGGCCTTTAATCTAGAAGAACGCAAAGTCCTTGGCTCATTCTGAGAAGTTTGTGATTTAATATTTTTTGTACATACTTCTGGTGAAGAAAGATCAAATTTCCATATATCACAAGACGCCTCTATATTTTTAGTACTAAAAACACTTTTAGATTCAGGTACTGCATAGCTAAAATTTTCAGGTTTTTTTCGAATACGTGTAACTTTTGGATTGACTTTTGGTGTTACAGAAATTTCAGGAGTTATGGAATACTTTTCATCTTCGCTGCTACTAAATATTAGAGAATGTGATACACGTGACAGTTTTGTTTCTTCTATGTCTTTTTTCAAATGTTTAGGAATAATATCTTTCTTTGTTGGAGCATTAGGAAATTTTTTGCTATCCATATGTGGAGTAGTACAAATCTGAGAACACTTTGTTGGTGTATTCATATTTGCCACTATAGTTTTTTCTAATTTCATCATTTTTCTAGGTAGTATGGAAATGCTCCTAACAGATGGGCAAACACTTGCTTCTAAGCAAACATTTGCTTCAAGTCCTAAAACACTCTTCAAATTCATAACAATTTGATGATATTTCAGCTGAGCATAAACAACAGGAAATGCATATTTTTCTTTTTCGGATGATTCCCCCAATGATTTAAATGCATTGTCAATTAAACCTTCAGAGCCTTTTATATCATTATCAGAAAACCGTAAGAGAGATAATTTTAGAAAAATGGAAGTTAATAATATTACTTCAGATTTAGTGGGATTTCGAGTGGTAGATAACGGAATCCTGATTCTTGCTGAAACCAAAATTTCTGAAATATTTTTGCTTCTTTTGGTCAACACTTCACATCTTTGCAGCAACTTTGTTAATTGACTTTTAGCAAATGACATTTTGTCTTCTGCAATGAGATGTAAACAGCTAAGTTCCCAAATTTCTAATTTTAGTAAAAAAATAGAAGGCATGCTGCCATCAGAATAAGACTCAAATTTGACTTCAAAACAGGATTTTTCCATTTTAGTAGAAACAGGAGATGCATGCACTTGGGAATTTAAAAAATTCTGTTTTATATTTCTTTCTAATTTCAATTTAGTTCCGCCATGAATTATAAAATCTTCTGATGTATTTAAAGTTTTAGATATACTTGTTTTGGTATACGCTTTAGAGAGAAGTCTGGAAGCATTTTTCTGAGCATCTTCATCCATAATATATTTTAATCCATTTAGTTTAACTAAGCAATCATCTACATTATTACAGAGGAGATCTATTTTTCCCAAGGCTATCAACATCTTGGAGGCCCTGCAGAAAGTTTTAAAAATAAAATGAAAACATTAGTAATTTATACATTAATATTATTTGTCATTACTACACTACTTACAACAATTATTTTACTGATACAAAAGCAAACTGGTTGCTAGTAACACAAAAGAGGGGTATTGATAATGGAGCTGTATACAGGATTATAATATTACTGAATACATTTAACACCTTCTCTGTCGTTTTCTTTTTAATTTTGGAAACCCCCCAAAAAAGTAAATATATTTTATCCTGATGTCAAAAACGTAATATATTTTTATCTGTGAGCAGTTTTTTGTTTAACCTACTGGTGGTCAAAAATGTGAGGTCTTGTTAACTGATCTCCTAATTTCCCTCTAATTCACCTGTTTCAAATTTTAAAAAAAAGAAGAAACCACACTGTGGTAATTATATATTAATTTTACTGCTTTGAAGATATTTAATGTAAATATCCACATAAATATAATTAATAAAATTATTTGTTTAAAAATGTTTAGGGAATAGTTTGTTAAAAAATGTTTTTGAAAATGGTACCTTACCATTAAAACAGGTTTAGAATCTGCCTTGAACATCAGAATCTAAAAACCATTTATCAGAAGTCTGATATCATTCATAACAGATTATTATTAATATTATTTTCTACTTTGTCAAACAAAATTTTGACAATGAATACCAAAAGTATTTTGAATGATTTTTTTTAGTTGAAATTCTAAGATGTGTGTGAAAACTTCAAAACATGGAAGAGTGCAAGATTTTGATTTCAATTCAAGGCAGGAAATCTCACTATGATAACTGAAGAAAGTAAAATGAGTTACACTATCCCATAGAAATATTCAGAAATATAGAAAAAAGTGCACAATTTAAATAAACATGTAAGTAGTGACAAATTCAATTTCAAGGAGGAAACTTTTCTCTTTGTTGCATTCCATGCTATGCTGATCGTATGGGCACAAAAACAGTAAAAGTATGAGATGCTACACTAACTAAGAAGTTAATTTGTTTGAGAAAGATTATAAATATAGTAATAACTATATTTATAATAAAAGTTACAATTTCAATTATTCAATTAGGCATTAAATTCCTAAATACCTAATTAAAAATATTGTCCCCTCCCTTAAAAATCTTATAACCCAAGGTGAATATTAACTGAAGAAGAATTAATGAATGTATTTTATGTTACATAAAAAAAATTACACTAATTAACAATACAAAATCCATTCCTAAGCAATCATATAAAATTCTTTATTATGCATTTTACATCTAAAATTTTTTTATTTCATCTAAGTCTCCTGTTCAGTTAAAGTAAGTTACCGTAAAATCCAGCATATAACATGCACTTTTAACACAAAAAATAAGATAGAAATTTATGGGTGTGCAATTATATGCTGGGTATAAAAATGATACCTTTAAAAGTAAAAAAAAAAAAGATGAGTAGAGAAAAAAGTAGACATCTACATATATTGAAATACTGCTTATTTAAAAGAAATGATGCACCTTATGAATTTAAAGATTTGTTGTTCTAGAAATATACTATTTTTTCCAAGTCTAGGAAAATACCTAAAAAAAATGACTTCAAAAGAGAATAGCGTAGCATATGTACATTTCAAGTTCCTTCATAAAAAAGAAGGTGCATGTTATATGGCGAATATACCTAAAAATTAAAAAAATGCAGCTTGAGAGCATAGATGTGTGTTATTCGCTAGATTTTATGGTAATCTTTTCTAATGTCTAAAAAAAAAAGAATTCTTACTTGGGAAACTTTTTCAAATAGTAAAATGCTTCAATTATATAATTTCACCTTTAACAACTTTTCAAAAAAATGCCTATCTTAATTTATTATACCTTTTTTTACTTAAATAAATTTTTGTCTATATTGTCCTTAAAACATTTTTAACACTTTAATGTAAAATACATTTTTCATTATGTGTATGGAAGTGTGTGTATCTGGGGGGGAGGGAATGCATTTCACAGAATTCTTCTAAAATTTTACAATACAGGAAAAAAAATGTATGCATATGTAGCATTTATACTTTTTTATTCAAAATGAGTTAAGATTTTAACAGTTATTTTTTAACATTAAGTGATGATAGTCTTTTTTCTAAGAAAGATATTACACCAAAATATCTTTTGATACTTTCACATCTTTTCCATTTTTCACTACCACTTCTTCCACTTTGATACTTTTTTCTTTCTTTACTTCAAAACTTTTTTAGTAATGCAAAACCAGTCAAAAATAAGCATAACTGGACCAAAGAAGGCTGCCAACTGTGCTAAATAGAGACTTTGATCCTTCAATTTTCATTTTTTTTTTTTGTATTATTATTATTATTATTATTTGAAAATAAACTGATTAGTGTATTGTATAATTGAGCAATTACCAAATGATAAAAAGTTACTGTCAAATAATTTCAACATAAATAAATCACTTATGGAAACAGGTTTTGTTCTCATAATCATCACTGAAATTAACTTTTGGTTAAAATTAAAAGCACTTATACACCATTGTTTTCCCATTCATGCTGAGAGAGAAAGCTGGAAAAAACAAAAACATGATTTCTAGACTCCCACATTTCCAAAATGTCATTGGGTTCATTTACTTCTGGTATCATGCATTGATTTCAATCAGGTTTTGTGAACTACAGATTCAAATCTCAACCACAACACTACTATTGATTGGAATAACTATATAGAGGTATGATTTTTTTTTTGTCTGCCTCCTAAAAGAATAAAAATCTGTGTACTCTACTAAATTGTTGAAATAAGAAAAAAAAAAAAAAAAAAAAAAAAT
>BMAV01000420.1:317603-340706 GCA_019973955.1 Trichonephila inaurata madagascariensis
CTTTGCTAAAATATATATACAATAAATGCATTACTTAAACAAAAACACAAACTACTAAATATATAACATACCAATATGTCAGAATATGTCCTTCTGCAATTTTTAAGCCTTCCTTTAAATAGCAGCGTGCAAAACGAGGGTCTCCAATTTGGAAATATTGTTCTCCCAACAGTAGAAATGTTTTTAATAAATTCTTCAATAACAATGCTTTAAATGATATAAAATCTGACAAAAGAACTTTTTGTTAAAAACTGATATTAAAAATATTATAAAAATGTTTAAATTCCACTTTTCTAACATCGGTACAATTTTTTAAAACAAAGATTTACTATGCTTATAGTAAATACAATATAATATAAAAAATACACTATCATAATTTTGATTGTAATCAGGGCCTTATACTAAGAAAAAACTTGGTAATACTAAAGAGATTCAATTCTTTTCTAAAGCTTTTAGCTACACAATCAAAACTTAATTTTGAAGTAAAGCTTCATTTAATTAATAAAATGTTTAAAAAAATATATATTAGTATGCAGAACTTGCAAAATTGTCAAATACATGGATTAAAGAATAATATATATTAAATACAATGTAATACAGTTTAAAAATCAAATGCATTATTTTCTTGTATAGCAAAAATAACCCCTGGATGTGATATTTAAAATGAAATTTTTGAAAAATCTGCATAAACTACATAAAATTAACATAAATTATAAAATTATCACAATGTGCATTGAAAACAACTCCAAAATTAGTTTATCAAACAGTAATGTTTTTATAATTATTTGAGTGCTGAGAGCTCTACTAAGAAAAACACACAAATAGTTCTAACATAAGTAATAATTTATCTCATAGTATTTATGAATTTAAATATGCAGCAGAAGTTTTGGAATATATGTATGCTAGTATAGAAAGCATTACAATTCATTAATAAATTATGAGACCATCAACAAATTAATGCATGTCTGAAAAAGGCATAATATGGAATTTTTTATTGTTGTATTTAAAACTGACAGTAGTCGCCCAACTGAAATAGTGGTTAGCGATGCTGACTGCAATGCCTGTTCCTGAGACTGGGTTCGAATCCCAGAGAAGACACATGGATGCTTGTAAATGTATAGTGCCTTTGCGGCATGGGGGTACTCTAAATAGCCGTCGAGCAGCAAGTCCTCTCATGCGGTTGGTGGAAGGGGAAGAGAAGTGGGAGGCCCTGACCACTCCCAGGTGTCCTCCTTCAAAATTGGGGTGGAAACGAGCCAAATCGTACTGTCACCTGTATGGTGCTCAAAGCCACGGTTAACAACAGGCGTCACTTAGCCCTTTACCATGATGAATTTCGTGGGCCTCGATCTGGCCTTTGCCGATCAGCATTAGTAACAACAGTTGTTGGCATTAGTAACAACAACAAAACTGACAGTGACATAATTTGTATGCTTTTTTTAACTTTAAAATTTAATCAGTCTTCAAAAAATTTAATAAGGTATCTGTTAGTAAATAATAAAATGATCTGGAAGAAAAAAGGATTTTGACAGCATGGGATGATCAAAAAATGCTTTAATTACCTACTAAAATAAAATTTTTAGAATTGTAAAATTTTGAAACACTTTGGGAAGAAAAAAGAATTTATGTCCCAATTTGGAGGAACCTTAAAATCAAATATTAATGCAAAATTTATGAAAATGAAGACAACACCAAAGTTACTGAAACACCATCACGAAAAAAGACCAAAGTGGGCTAAAAGTATTATGTGAAACATTGAGGGAAAAATTATATTTTTTGATGAAAGCAACTTACCGTATTTTCCTGTATATAATCTGCGGATTATGTGTTAAAAAAGTTTCAAATTTTGTTGTGCGTATTATACGTCGCTGCGGATTATCTGAGAAAAAACATTCTCCATCAGAAAAGTTAACAAAGTTTTGAAAGAAATGCTTTTTATGTTTTATAAAATAAATAGTAGATGGCGCTTTCACAACTCGGTTAACGTATTACACCCATAATTAGTTTTTGTCCAACTACGTTCAAGAACGAATTCGGTTCCTCGGAAGGAAATAACAGTTCTAAGTCGCTGGCGTCATTTACAACTTTGTCTTGACTAGAGCTATTGCGTCCTTTGAAAGATTTTATCATGATGAAGCGAAAGTGTGTTAGCTATACTGCAGACTTCAAATTAAAAGCTGTAGAGAAGGCGAATGAAGTCAGAAATCGGGAAGCTGCAAGATTTTTCAACGTTGACGAATCGAATATTCGTTTGCGGAGAAAGAACAAGAGCAACTTCGAAAATAGCAATAGACGTAAAAGGGCCGATTGTTGTGGAAAACCTCACTGGCCAAAATTAGAGGCAGAAATAAATAAATGGATTTTAAAAGAAAGAGACGATGGGAAAGCAGTCTCAACAGTTAACATCAGAATAAAAGCACAAGTTCTTGCACGTGAAATGAATATTGTTAACTTCTCTGGTGGGCCCACGTGGTGTTACTGGTTTATAAAGAGAAAAAATTTAGTCGTTCAACGGTCAGACAGAAATTACCAGATGATTGGAAAAAAAATCTGACGACTTCTTGACATTGTGCAAGCAAATTATTGTTGAAAATAATTTTACAGAAGATTTGATTTTTAATATGGACGAAGTTCCATATATTATTGTTTGATATTCCACCTACCAGGACCGTCGACATTCAAGGAGCAAGTAGTATTCCTATAAATACTACTGGAAATGAAAGAACGTCATTTACTGTAGTTTTATGCTGTGCTGCAAATGGTTTGAAATTGCCGCCGATGCTAATTTTTAAAAGAAAAACGCTCCCAAAAGAAAACTTTCCTAAAGGTGTGGAAATTCGTGCGAATGAAAATGGCTGGATGAATGAGCAAATCATGTTGTCATGGCTGCAGAGTATCTGGCGGAAATGCAAAATTCTTTTTTTTCATCCCAAGGCATTTTTAATTATGGACTCCATGAAAGCCCATGTGAGTGAAAACGTAAAAAATGCCCTGAAATCCGCGTCTGCAAAAATTGCCATAATACCTGGAGGACTGACAAAAAAATTGCAGCCCTTAGACGTCGGTATTAATAGATCTTTCAAATCAAAAGTTAGAAAGTTATGGGAACAGTGGATGTCCAATGGAGAAAAGAACTATACAAAAATGGGAAAACTGAAGCGGGCATCATATGAAAATGTCTCCAACTGGGTCCTGAAAGCATGGAATGATGTTGCGGAAACTACAGTAAAAAACGCTTTTCGAAAATGTAATATTATTGTCAAAAATGACTTTGACTATGAAGACTCTTTGCTATCCAGTGACTCAGATGTGTTACACGAAGATTTGATAAATTTATTCATTTCCGAATCTGATGAATCAGATTTTGAAGGCTTTTTTTAATTGTTAATAAATTTTTTCATCATTCAAGGTAATATTTTTATTTTAAAAGTGTATATGGGTGTAAAAGGGGGGTGGATCTTAATTTTTTTGCTGTTAACTTGCTAAATTAAAAAAAAAAGATTTTTTCCGTATACTATGTTTTGCTTAACAACTTAAAACATAGATTCTGGCAGTAGCAAAGAATTTTTTTTTGTTTTATTGAGATTATCGTACAAAATATGATACAAATATAAATAGATGTGTTTCGTAATAAATTTTGTCCTCTGTACAATTTCTTACTTCTATTTTTAATTATATACTTTATTAATTATTTTATGTGTCTCATTATCGGCAGTTTATATTTAGGATTATTCGCCGTCAAAACTGCTGAGGATTATACAATGTTTTTTTTTTTACTTGAAAAAAAGGCTATGCAGATAATACGCTGCTGCGGATTATATACAGGAAAATACGGCAACTCTTTCAGTCCCAATAGCTACAAAAAATAAGTAGAATGACTTAATAACAGAAATATAGAATGCTTTAGACAGCAAAACACAGAAGAATCTGATGGATTGAACATCAAGTCATTGAACATCAAGTCATGCTATTCAATCAATTGATACCATTTGGACCTTTATTAGGTGTTTACTGGATATCAAACTGAACAAAGCTTTTTGCCATTCACATATATTTCATTCAGGAATGATTTTAAAAAAAGAAAAGGTATATGTTTTGCCATGTCTAAATGGAAATCCAGTTATAAATTCAATAGAAAAAGTTATGTTGATAATAAAAATTCATCTACCAATGAATTGAAAATACATGTTTAAAAAAAAAAAATGGCACATAATTTCTGCAGTTGAACTAAACCATCTAGTCGTTTCAATGAAAAACAGAGTGTTTGAGATTATCAGGAAAATTATATATTAACAATATATTAATTTTCATAATTTTTCTGTTTTTAAAACAAGTGGTCTTTTAATTTATTTTCAGTGTATTTTTTTCATTTATTTTTAATACTTTTGTAAACTTGATAATTTATTATAATACTCAATTTTTTATTCAAACATAATTATAGTATGTTGTAATATTTCATAATTGATCAAATAAAATTAAATATAACTCAAAAACCTTTATTTCATACTTTCCAAAATAAAAATAAAAATGGTCTTAAAATTTATTAATAGAATGTATTCTGTGTTAACGTTCATTTTACCAAATTAGTAGTATCATTTGAAATCTGAAGAATTTTACTTAAATGACCTTTTTTACAGATAAATTTATGTAATATAAAATGTGTACAAATCACATTTTAAAATATAATTAACTTATTTTCATTAAACTATACCAAATATTTAAAATTACATACATGCAACTAAAAAATGACACATATTGTAAAGCAAGTTATTAAAAATGAGTGATAAAAAAATAAAAAAAAGAAACAATGGTATACTTTAAATAAACATTTCTTTACAAATAAACTACAGATATACACACCATTATTAGATTCAGAATTTTGTTTTTCCAGCATAATTTTCAAAAGTCCTTTAGCTAATACAGCACATTCCATTGCTGATGCAACTGCTGTATGATTTTGAAAATAACTTAAATTATCAGAATTTGCAAATGCAGAGGAAGGTACCAGCAAAAAATCTGTCTGAAGCATTAGGCTTTGTATCTGAAGCATTTTTACTTGTTTCAACTTTTTCTCAAACACTGGATTTTGGAGAATGTTGCGCAGAAGTATAAATCCATCATCAAACTGCAAAAAGTATAAAATAATAAAGTATATAAAGAGGATATCCTTTTATGGGTAAAATAGCTAAAAAAAATACTTCCGTTAAATTAAAGCAAAACTTTTAATGGTACATCAATAATTGAAGATCAAGATTTAAATTCTAATTCAAAATGTTATACTATATAACTTTGTCTGACTATTTTCAGAACTTTTTTTTAAAAAAATTACATGATGTTATAATTGAAGACTATTGATGCATTTTTAAATGACTATAACATAATGCAAAGTAAAAAATAAACATTAATATAATAATTATTACAAGCATTAATTGATTGAGAAATTTATACTGTAAAAATTATCAATCAAATATAAATCAATGAATCAAATTTTATAATAAATAACTATAATTAATATTTTGGAATTAATTAAATATTGAGAAATACAATAATAAACCATTATTCAAATTTCGAAGTTTTAAGAGATCATGCATGTGTTTTGCAATATAAATGGCGGGGGGGGGGGGGGGGGGGGGGTGGGAAAAAATTTCCCATCCAGTTATGTCAAATGTAATCAATTTTATTACAAGAAATGCCAATTAGCTAAGTCTGTTTGCATGAATCCTAGTAGAAAAACAAGGATTATGTATACATGCATGTACACAAAAAAATTATTTAATTTTAAAAAAAAAGAAAGAAAAATTTAAAAAGACATATAGAATCAAAATTTGATTTGATTTTTCAATCATATTCCATGTTTAGAACTACGAATACTTGACAAGCTACAGTAACTTTATTGTTTGAGAAAGTATCAAATTGAGCTCATACATTCACATAGATTGATAATTAAAAAGTATTGATTACTATGTATTTTGCTTTAATTTCTAATAATGCACAGTTGGCTAAAATTATCCACTTAAATTTGCATGCATTCATGCTTAGAATTTTTTTGCTGTTAGTTTGCATTAAAAAATTTATTTTCCCAACTATTGATGAAGAAATTGGGAGAGTATTTTACAAGAGAAGTACTTTATCTTAGGAATTTCGAGACATATTTAGTATGTCAATCCATAACACTTCATTCATAAACATATTCGTAATAATGTAATCAATGTTATAATTTAGCTCCTTTTCAGCCATTTACAAAAAATAATTAAGGGTGTTACATTTCTTTTTTATGACTATTTTTAATACTATCATGCATTTAAAAATGTTTAAATCACTGAAGAAAATATTGTCTCTTTTTCTTTGAACATAATTTGATATTTTAAATTTTTTTTACTTTTATACTATAATATTAATTTTTCCACATTAAAGTGATTTTTCATTTCTCATTCACAAAATAACAGAGTTATTCATGTATCATTATAGGGTTTATACTTTAATTTTGTAACATTTAATATTGAAGATTGTTTATATCCTCAACTTTTATTGGAAATAATTTTTTTAAACGAATATTGTATAAAAATTACATTTTCAAAATTAAGTTCCTTATAAAATTCTAAAACTTATTCAAAAATTATCTTACCATCCCTTTTTGCAAAAAGTAATAAGATTTTGCTAATTGTAACTTTAACTCCAATAAAATAAAATTAAGCGAAGAATCAGTGAGCCTTAAATCATTTTCAATAGTTTTCAGTAATTCATATGAAATATCTAAATAACCAAGTTTTATGAGAAGGTTGATTAATGAAATTGTGGCAATAAATTCATGTTCCTTATTTTCCACACTTGAAGCAATGTTCCAGAGAATAATCCAGGATTTTAATTCTTTAATATCCTGTTAAAAAGAAATTTAAAAAAAATTATCAATATAAAAATAATTACAGCATGGAAATAGGTTACTTTGAAAATAAGTCATGTGATTAATATAGGTAGATTTATAAATACTTTAATTTTGTATAACACTTAGAAATGCAACAAAAATATAGCTAATGAAAAACTATCTTAAATTTTTTTTAATATAATATAAACCCTCAGCAAATAGGATTATAGTATTTTTAATGAAATCAGCAACATTTCAATAAAAGACCACTTAATTTTTATTGTTGAATGATATATTTCCTTTTAGGTCTTATTTATCAGTATATAAATTAAAACTTTTGTAATTTCACTAATAATATATTTTACAATATTATTTTGCAATATTTAAAACATAAATGCTTTAAATGTACTGTAAATTATGTGGTTTCTTTTCCCCAAGAAAATTGGTAATTTTTACTCTTAATTAATATATTTCCCATTAATGAAGTAATTCATTTTAAATTTCTGTTATAGTAAATTCTACCAGATATATTCTAACTGCAAACAATTACATATTTATATTTTACTATATTCATAATAAAAATCGTAAAACTAAAAAAAATTACATTTTGTTTATTAACAAGTAAATTTTAAGGCATTTTAAAATTGAAGTGTATGGGTCTTTATTAAATAGAAATGTATGTAAGTGAAACACTGAGGCACAAATATAATACATATACATGAAAGAAAAATTTACACACAGTATTAAAGACAAAATGCTTCTTTACTGCAATATTTATAATTGTTTGAAATTGCACTATATGTTAAACATCAACAGTGGATAGAGGGAGAATATTTCTCATTTAAATATCTATTGCTGCTGTAAATGTAAGAGAAATTACCCGGCACCTTTGAAACTCAATTGCAATCCCTCTATCATAGCTGTCAAGCACATATATTCTTCATGGGTTTAATATTGAACTATCACTGTAAATATTGTAGTAATAAAGTATTCATCAATGACGCTGTAAATAAACAGCTTGTGCTTTCCTTTATGCATATTCCTTGTGTTTGTGACTCAGCTTATCTCACTCCTGCATCTATACATTTTTGCACAAAAGTATTTAGAGTAATATACAGTACAAAACATTTAAGTATGCAGCATGAATTTTTCTTAGTTGCAAGAATATTAAAATTTAACAGAAATCATGTTACAAAGAGCATAATTTAAACTTGAAATGTACTACAAAAAAAAAATTAACGCACCAAGAAATAATTGCGGGATCATAACCAAACTTGGCATGAAGGTACATGTCAGGGAGATAGGCAAATGATTAGAAATGCTGCTTGATCGTGCATTACATATAGCCGGTAGAAAGCGTTTAACGTCGTTTTTCGTGTATAAAACAGGTAACCAAAGCTTGTTTGAGTGTGCTGAATCGTTTACAAAGGAAGAGCTGAGATAGACATGCCATCACGCCGCTTTCGAAGACAATATGAGAGGGGGAGAATCATCGGCATGATGGAAGCTGGGTGGTCAGCTAGGCGAGTAACTCGTCAATTAGGCCTCTCTGATTGTGTTGTGAGATGTTGGGACCAGTGGATCTGAGAGATGTCATTTACATGAAGACCAGGCACAGGTAGCACCTTCAAAAGGGGCCCCTGTATCTTCTCAAACCATACGAAGGAGCCTGGCTGAAGGACATTTGGGAACGCGGCGCCCATTATTTGTGCTGCCTTTCATGCCCACCCATTGACGCCTCCATTTGTAGTGGTGCTGCACATGAGGAAACTGGACTGCAGCGGAATGGGACCAGGACGTCTTTAGCAACGAATCCAGATTCAATTTCAGCAGTGATGACAATCGTGTTCGTGTGTGGAGACCCTGTGGTGAACGCCTCAATCCTGCTTTTGCTTTACAGTGACACACTGCTCCCATAGCTGATGTGATGGTATGGGTGCCATTGCTTACAATACAAGGTCACCCCTAGTATTGATTCGTGGCACCATGACAGCCCAGAGGTATGTCCATGACATCCTGCAACCACATGTGTTGCCACTTGTGCAATGGCTCCCAAGAGCTTTTTTTCAACAAGATAATGCTCAGTCTCACACGGCAAAGGTGTCACAAGACTGTCTCCGCACTGTTACTACCCTTCCTTGGTCTCCAATCGAGCATATCTAAGATCATTTGGGACGATGAGTTGGGCATCCCACGAGTTTGAACAAACTAGAGGCAAGGTTACAGCAAATATGGAACGAAATGCTTCTAGATATCATACAGAACTATGCCCATTCGTATCGCATCGTGCAAGAGGGGGTTCAACAGGGTATTAAATCCTGCGTTCTTTTGCCTTTTTCTCTAAAATAAATGATCCTTTTTTTTTATTTTCTAATCATTTACTTATATCAAAGTAGTCATTACGTACGTAAAATTTCGTTTCATTTTGACAACTCCTTCTTGGTGCGCTAATTTTTTTTCCATGAGTGTATATTAACTTGCAAAGGAAAAAAATATTCTAAAACATACATAAGCTGAATTAGAAAAAAATTCTGCTGTTGCTTGTATGACAGTCAGTAAATCCCAATCTCTAATTATTTCTGCTAAACTGCTCCAGTTATTATCAGTGTTTTCAGAAATATCAGTCCAGACTTCAAGAGCTAATTCTAAGCTATTGATAATTTCAGCTTCCACCAAAAATGTAAGAAGTGGAAAGGCAGGCTTTATATCACAAGTTTCATTTTCTTCATCATCAAATCCAGATTTTAAAAATACTTCTGTTTCTTTCTAAAAAATAATTGTTTCGTGAAAGTAAAATAAAATTATATTCTCTGTATTAAAGTAACTAAAGTTATAACAATAATGAAATCACATAAGAATAGATAATTAAAGAAAAATATAATTCCAATCTTCAATAATCTTAATTCACATAAATTAATCAAACATTTTGATTTAAAAGAGAATTTTCCCTAATGAATTTTTTAAAAAAAAACCGTGTAAATAAATGAAAATGTTCAACTCAATATTAGCTTCCAAATAATATTTTTTGGTGGAAAATACAGTTAAGTTAAAAACTGGTTTCCATATTAGGACAGTTAAAAATAGTTAAGCATTGAATTGATTGATTTAGAAAATACATTTATAAATAACATATATTCATTCAGCTTTCAATTGACATGAAATATTTTTTCCATTGTGTGAAATGTAAAATTACATTAATTTTGAGCTCAAGCATTATGGTTTATGATCAATCCGAATTTCCATATGAATGAACTCGAAAGTATTCAAACATCCTCCTGGAGGAAGGTAATGAGAGAACGCTACTAATGCCCCATCTACTACAGGAAGAGAGGAGTTTGAGAGTAAGTGCAGATGAAGGGGTCTAATAAATGCTCAAAAAACATAAGACTCTAGTCACATGTCTCGGGTGACACAGATTCGATTGGAATCAGATGGAGAGATCAGTTGCATGAGATGCCTCCAACAGATGTCAAAATAATTCAGTGGAAATAATAGACCAAACCCCTGTTTTTGTCCAACTTTTTAAGTTTACTTGTAGATGAATTTAAATTTTAGAAAAGCAATAATCATAAAACCTATTCAGCAGTTTTGTAATAGTAATTAAGCTAAGAATCTGAATTTGTGAAAAGTGTTTGAATAATTGAATTATGATATTAGAATTAAATACACGTGTAATTTTAGTGATGTTAGTTTTCTATATAAGCAGTATTAGTAAGTCATTATGTAGGACACAGTTTCTAAAGCACCAAGGTGAGTTGGTCATGAGCCTGAGAACTTTATTTTGAACAGTGAATTTTTAAAATGTAAGTGCTGGCTGTTGTTCCTTAAATGGGCATAGCACAAATTATTACTTGCCATGATACTTTCTAGTAGAAAATAACTTAATTTACGAGAGAAAGTGTGAACTTTTTCCTAATGAGAGAAATTGATTATGGTCCAGAATTTATCGGAGAGGTAATGTACGTGAGTAAGTCAGTTGACTATCTAAATGTAAACCTAATCAAAACCCAGTTGATATTATCTTTGAAAAGTGTGCAGTAAGAAAGAGGGACAATTGGCTCACAATTCTTAAAACTGATTAATTGTGTGTAGTCTACATATAAAGCTATTTTCCAATTTGTAATCCAATAATTAAGTGTGTTGAGAAAATTTTGCATTATTTTCAGAGTGTATTTGAGTTGGACACTATGGGCCAGAGCCACAGAGTTGTCTGCAAAAAGGCATATCCTAATTGTAGCATGGTATGAGAAATCATAGATGCAGGCTGAGAACACTACTCTGTTTAGTACCTGCTTTAATATAATTTAGATTAGAAAGGTGACATATTGACATGAATCTGGAAGGTTTTCGTTTGAATAATTTTAATTAAATATGCAGGGACTTTGAATTCAATTAATTTGAATGTGAGGTCATCATGACACATTTTGCAAAATGCTCCCTCAAAATCTGATAAAACACCAACAGTACAGTTTGTTTGTGAAACCTTACTTTATTATGAGTAACTCTAAAGAATTAGTGTAGTGTGGAATGACCTCCATAAAAACTACGCTGGTGAAGAGGGATACAATTAATTGCATTGCAGTGTTTCTTGATAGGTAAATTTTTTAGAATATTTCAGCAGTGGAACAAAGTAAGTTAACAGATACAGTAAGACCCCGCTTAACGCTGTTTCAGTTTAACGCTCTTTTATTTGAATAGTGGGAATCCCCGAAATAACACGCAGCGTTAGGCTTCTCGATATCCGAAGCAGTTTATCTGTGTTTCTTCTTTCCAGCGGTATTATACAAAAGTATTTTTATCCTTTCAAACATTTGTTGACATTATTGTAAGTATAAATTTATATAATATAACGATTGCTATAGTGACAAATATTATGATTTTTAGTTTTTATCATGGTTGATAATAAAAAACACGAAAATAAAGCATAAAAAAAAACATTTCACTAGAAACTAAAATGCAAGTGATTAGAAGATTAGATATTGGTGAACATCAATCTCAAATTGGTGCTGCATTGAATTTGGCAACTTCAACAATAAGGATCATTCTTAAGAATAAAGAAAAATACTGTCATCGGTAACTGCAACTACAACAAGCTCTGCAACTAGAATTACCTGTTCTAGAAATAATACAATAGAGGAAATGGATAAATGACTTTCTATATGGATTGACGACAAAATTGAACACAAAATGCCATGAAGCCAATCTATCTTCTTGATAAAATGGCAGAAAATTGGAAATACAGAAGAAACTGAATGATCTGAAATGTAAACATACTGACTTAGAATTTTATTTATTTTTATATGCATATTCGTTTCTTATGTAAGAAATAATTTTTTGTTTTATTGTTATAAAAAACATACCGTAAAATCCAGCGTATAACGCGCACCTATACTATCAAGCTAAATTTTTTAATTTTTAAGTATATTCGCCGTATAACACGCACCTCTTTTTAACGAAGAAATATGAAATATTTATATACATTGTTTTTATGTTTTGAAGTAATTTATTCAAGGTATTCTCCCAGACTTTTGAAAAAATAGTATACTTCTAGAACTACAACTGTTCTTGTTCATAAGGTAAGTTGTTTCTTTTAAATAAACAGTGTATCAATACATCTGGAAGTAATTTTTTTTATGTCCATCCTTTTCGTTATTTTTAAAGCTATCGTTTTTATTCCCGGCGTATAACGCGCACCCTTAATTTTCGATCTTATTTTTTGTGTTCAAAGTGCGCGTTATACGCCGGATTTAACGGTAATTAATAAATTTAACGGTAAAATATCTGACCAATTTTCTACCCATCTTCCCCTAACCCCATTATGAGATAACCTCGTTTAACGCTGTTTCATGTTACGCTCTACTTTGATGGAACGTATACCCCGCGTTAAGCGGGGTCTTACTGTATATATCTTTGAGTGAATTTGTCTTGGTTAGGGTAGTATAATTACATTTGCTAACATCCACAGTGCTGGCAAGTAAGACTGTATGAGTAATTTAGTATATATTTTTGTTAAGATAGTAATTGCTTCAGTAAGAAAAAATTTAATAGCATAATTTGGAATATGGTTAAGGTTGTGGCTGCATTTTTTATTTTAAGATTTCTTTTAACTATGCCAGTAACTACTAGGTGAAGTGTGGGGAACAGATAAATAGTTGTCAAAGAAATTGTTAACAAAGTGTTTGAATTATTTTAACTTGTCATATTATGGTTCAATTTTCCTGGAAAAAGTGACTTCAAGTGTCTCTTTAAAAGTCTTTGCTTTTTTGAAATCTGAGAAAGCCATCTCTCCTGATTGCGAGAGGTGATGTTTCATTTAAAGTTTCTGTCTAAATTAGAGAGTCATCTTTGATATTTTAACTATAAGATTATTCAAGGTCCTATTTTTATATACACTGATTTCTCTCCTAATCTGTCCAATGAGAGCATTTACATCTTTTTTGTAAGGAATACCTGGTATTTAGCTATAGCTTTTTAAACTTATTTTTTGCTTGAAATAGATTTTGAATATTACAAGGAATATGGTGTTAATCAGTTTAGCTGTAATGGATGTAGAAATACTATCAGTAGTTATAGAGCGCAACTTGTTAGCTGCATTATCTAATACATTAATTATAGGATTTTCTTGAATGTTATAATGAGCTATGTCCTGAAACTTGATCCAGTTAATTGTTTTTAAAGCATTAAGTATTGGTGAGAGTAGGACACTAATTATGGTGCTCTGCATGAAAATCGACCCCTACTTCATTCCTGCGAAAAATGACCTCCTGAATCGGAATATGAGAATGAAAATGTTTCAAGCACTTCATTATATTTTGAGAAATTCTTAGATTGGCTGTTTGGGTACAGAGGAAAGTACCAAGCAAAGTAGGCACTTAAAGAACAATTTCTTTTTTAAAGCTTTGATAAAATTACAAGTCTCGATTATTAAATTACCTTTTATGTACTTTCATGTCTTTATTTAACTGATTAAGTTTTTCTGATACATCTACTAAAAATAATAGATCTAAAAACCAATCATCAAGATTGATGAACAAAACTGATTCTTTCAGTAACATTTGGCACTCATATTAAGCTGGAGTTTGCAACTCCCCTTGTGAATTATAATAATGACACATGCAAAATTTCATTCATGTAATATTTTCAGTATACATATATGTAATTTTAGTATTGTTTCCTAAATTAATAAGACAGTAGTTATGATGATTAAGAATGGCATGATACTTAGTCAAATTTTTAATTAATAGAGCTGTGACACCAACTCTGTGTGCTGTTTAATCATCTCTGTGACAAGTGAAATTTGGAATGTGATCCAAGGAACAAAGAGCTTTTTACATTCCTATAAAATCTTTGCTACAGAATAAAATACAAGTTTTAAATTCCTCTAATTTTTTTTTTTTTTTTTTTTTTTTAATATTTGCCTTCCAACTTAAAACAAGGATGGAGTGAGAATTATTTTGGTCTATTGAATGTTAAGCAGAGATAAATCTGAATAATGCTGAGCATGGATCCACATTGAGCCAACATTTGATTCATTTGCTCCATTAGAGCTTTGGTATCAGTTGTGTTGGGTGATGACTTTGAAGTGTTTCCTACCTTAGGTATAACCTGAGACAAAGTGGCAGACTTAGCCATGCAAGTCTTCATGCCCTCTTCCCAGGAGTTCTTAATAGGTGATGGTTTATTTTTATTGGGGTTTGTTGGATTTTCCAGGCATCCTGAGAAGTTTGCTGGATGAAGTCCTCTGCAAAGGGCACATTTGCCAGCAGTGCAGTTTGCTTTGATACAATCTTGAGTGAGATAACCTCAGCTACATTTTATGCATTTAGGTGCCCATTGGTAAAGCCTAGAATAATGAAACAATTCTTGGCAGTAATAACACTAAAGAAATATATTAGAGACAACTCCTTCTAGGCAAAGGCAGTAAATGGGTGAGAATCAGAAAGCAAGTGCTCCAACTTTGCTTTTTTCTCTGTTTGAGTAGCAGGAGAGGTATATTGCAATACTTTAAAATATTTAACATCATAGACATAGATCAATATATATAAAGTTGCTTCTTGAAACTATTTTTAAATTTTAAAAAAAAATCATTTACCCTGTATCCAAAAGAGAAAGCTGAAATTCACAAAAAATATTTTCAAAAAATTTAAGAAAGTGAAAGAAAGTTTTCTACTACATTACAGTACTTACTTCTGCGACTTTATGCAATTGTTGTAACTTTAAACAGTAAAGACAAAAATAGTTAATAGATAGTAGAAGTTTTGCTTCATTATGCATAGGATTTTCAGTAAGATTGTCTTTGAACAAGGCTATACTTTCTAAACACATTTCTAGAGTTGACCTGGAGAAATGGAGAATCATGCATTTTAAAAATATGTATGTGTGAATTACATTAAAAAAATTTATTAATAAACACAAATTTACCATATTTTTTCTTTGTGAAATTATATGTATACAGTTGGACCCCAATTTAACGAATTCATTGGAACTGAACATTTTATTTGTTAATTCTGGATCATTTGTAATATCGGGGTCCAAAAAAATACAGCCTTTTGGAAGTTCTATAATAAGCAGCTACACAAGCAATATGCACTTCTTATTCATCAATTAATTAGAAATTTTAAAATATTGACTAAGTGATATTTGACAATCTTTTTGATTCAGACACAAAAGAGTTATTTTTCGACTTTATGCAGAGAAGAAAATACAACGTCATTTACATTCTGCTGCTTGAGGTATGTTTTCAGTTTCCAAACAACGTAAAACATCAGAAAATGTAACAGTTTTGACAGAAGTTTCAGAAAAGAAGTTCTTGTCTTATTCAAAACTTATGTAATAGGTTATACTCATGACTCATCTGCATCTGTAAGGACTAATAATGGGCTGTATCCTTTCTAGTGAAAATTTGCTGCTTACAAGAAGATTCTTTTTTTGCTCTGGACAAGAAGGATAAATCAACTCAAAAGAAATACAATTCTTCCTAATACAAACTAATTTTAAAAAAATTGGCTGTTGAAATAATTCATTAATTCAGGATTTATTATTTGTTAAATAGAGGTTTTTTGCTTTCATTTTAATTGGGTAAAAGAAAAATATTGTTAAATTCGTTAAACAGGGGTTCGGTAAATCAGGGCTTGACTGTATAATTATTACTGGAATAAATGTATATAATGTAATGGATGGCAAACCTTTCCAAACAATTATTTGAGCATTAAATGCAGTAAATTTTTTTCATATTTTCAATATGATTTAAAAGTAAAAATTTGGACCTTCCCAAAGCCAGCTGTATAAGTATATATATTGAAGAGCTATTACACTATAATTACTTGCTTAAAATGACACCAGCTTTTTGCCCTCAATTGCCAAAGACTGACACTTGACTTGACAAAATAATGATAGGAAGTCTGGCATAATGAATAGGCACTTGCTAATTGGTCCTTCGATTCCCATAAATTTTGCAATGGTAGCGTCACAACATGAATTTAATTTTCCAGAAGCAAACACAAACATTGGATTGGATTTGTTTCAGGTGAATTTGGTGAAAAGGACATGATTTGAAAATAAACAGAAGGTTCCTCAAATAACTCCCTAAGAATTCCATCCTTATAACATAGTTGGCAAGTGGCATCACCCAACAAGAACACTGCTTCCATGAAAGTTTCAACTAGTTTGTAATGATGCTTACATTGCAGACAGGCATCAAGAATTGTTCTATGGAGATGACAGGTCTTAATTTGCCCCATGAAAACATTGCTCCCAACATGATACCATCAGTTTGTATCTGGCCAACTGTGCCCCTGGGTTTCCATTGGAAATCAGTTTATTCCCACTCATCCATCAATATGATCAACTGGAAAGCACGATTTAATGGATCAGGAGACGGGCCCCCCCCCCCCTCATTCTTCAATCGTCCAATGCTGATGTTCAATGTCCCATTACAAGCTTTGTTAACGATAATAAGCCATCAGCCCACGGATGGGATTCAAATGTTAGCTGCCTAATTACACAGCACAGTGGTTGAAACACACCATCTAAATCAACTCTTTTGTGGCTGAAAAAATATCTCTGTGACATTTTAGTCACATCATTTTTTTGAATATTTATATATTATGTGTTGTTCTATGATATTAAAATGTTTACTTGATATTTTATTTTCATAAAATGTTATTCACATGTCATTTTCAAAAGCTGGCAGATATGCCTAACGATTTGACCTTTACTGAAATATGCTACATCTCAGCTGCTTTGCCCATTATATCACTTAACACTCTACGTGTGCAAAGACAGTGCACAGGCACTTTATATACGCCAATACTAGTACATATGTGCCATGTGTGGTTTTGTCTTCAAATGAGCTCATGGTTCTAAGTAAGAGAGTGGTCATAATGTAATAGCTCTTCAGTGTATATATACATTTTATGTGCTCCAAAACTGTAATGGAATATATGAAGAGAGAAAAGTTAGAAACAGATATAAATCAAAGATTAAAAGGTAATTCAAAATTTTGTTGCTCATCTATATTAAGGAGATACATGAAAACTAACAAATATACTAAAAATTTGTATATTAAATGTACAGCTAGATGTCAAATATATCAACACAAAAATTTACAAAACTGTTGACATTAATCTCACTCACTTGTTTACTATTTCTGAAATTTTTTCAGTGATTGATGGGGACATTGTCAGAACCTCTAAGATAATGTATGCATGATGATATTTTGTGCTTGGAAAGTTTAAAAGTTTTGTAACTACGGAAATAACTTCTTCTTCAGAACAATATCTATAACATTAGAACACAAAAAGAAATTACTAAAACTTTATTAAAATAATTTTAAAAACACCAAAAATATGTTTAAAAAACTTAATACACTAAAACTAAAATGAAAAATTTGATGCTAAATCAGGGGTCAGCAACCTATGGTACACATGCCATACAATTCTCAGTGGCATTCTAACTGTTCTACAAATTAATCAGTTTTTAAGTGGATGGAAGTTAGTAATTTTGTAATGGGGCTAATTGAACAAGCATCTGCAGAATTAAGAAAATCAAAATTTACAGAATTACAAAAAGTCTGGAAGATAACTCTAACAATAAATTGATAGTTGTTGTTTAATGACATTGCTGGAGAGATTTAATTGTTTGAAGAGATAAAATTGCCAGTACTCTGCTTTTGGTTCTACATGTCTATTAGAACAATTCTTTTCTCATATGAAAAATATTTTGAGTCCACGAAGAAGTTATTTAACAGCTGTATGTTCTGATTCATGTCAAAATGAAAGACACAAATTATATTCCTGATATTGCCATTTGAAGTAAGACAGTGCAGGGGCTAGGTTCTCACAAAAATATTTATTTTTTATTTTGCTTTATTGAAGAGGAATACTTATATTTTATGTTATTATTTCTTATTTTTAATAAATATTTAAAAGATGCATAAGGCATAATATATGCACAATTTTAATTTTATATTTATGTGGAAGAAAATAGTTAAATTTTTATGTTTATTTTCATGATAATAAATATTTTTAACTAATGCATAATTAATACATAATAAAACTCTAAACCTTTACTTTTGACCTCTATTCCTTAACTGTGCATGTATTATTGCAGGAGTCGAATTGTTTCAAATATTTCCCATAGTGTGGCACTCCGAAGCATATTGGTAGTTTGTTTTGACATGCCACAGCTTCAAGGTTGTTGTGACCCCTCTGCTAAATATTGCTTTACTTGTGTATATAAAATTCTGTAAAAATTCAAGCAAAACCTTTTCAAATCCTATTTTTGTCATTAAATATTTTTTGCAGAATACAAGCTTATTCTCCATAAAAATATATCAAAGAATTAAAATAAAGAAATGCAATTCTGGAATCCACTTTAAAAAAAAGAAAGAATGAAACATTACATATTTGTACATGAATTATTTATACACTGATCTACAAGAATATGCCTTATTCAATACTCTAAAAGGCTAAACAAAAACTCACTGATTTCACAAACAAGAATGAGTTTTATACAAATTTAAATATGGTACAGTAAATACCAGCTTTAATTATTCCAATCAAACTCATTACAGCAACATATTTCTTTTAATTTTGAAATTAAGGTAAAAAGTTTGGAAAAAATTATAAGCCCATAGGAAGATGCAAATAATTAACAATGGCTGAACAAGGTAAGAAGAATGTGAATCAAATGAAGAAAGAATGTACAAGAGGTGTTCAAATGAAATTGATTCGAGGTGCGTATCCATGATATGCGTAGGGACAGAAATGAAACAGTAACATAGATAGAAACATTAATATTTAATGAGTGAAATGCATACAAAGTTTATTAAAAGAAATCACCCCTGGCATTTAGGCAGGCATCACATTGCTAAAGAAGATTAAGTATTCCGTCCAAGAAGAATGATGTGGGTTAATCATAAAACCAGTTCAGAGCTGCAGCCTTTATGCCATTGTCAGCATGAAATTGTTGACCCATTAGTCTTTTCTTCAGTGTATGTAAGGTGACAGATCTGGAATGTAAGCTGTATATATTCCAGGACTTCCCACTTTTTACAGGCTAGTGCCTCAACACATACCTTGGCATTGCGACTTTGCAGTGTGCAGAATGATGACACCTGACGACAGCATTGGTCATATCTGGGCATTTGTTTTTTATAGTCTTATGTAGTGTATCAAGTGTGAAGCATTGATGGAGACCTCCGGCTAAAATTCAAAGCTCAGCAGTCAGTGGAAACATGATATTGATGGCATTTTACAACATGCAGGGATCCCTTTTACAGGAGTCTCAATAATAGGGGTCCCTGCATGTCGAAAAAGACCATCAATATCTCCTTTCTGCTGAGCTTTGAATTTTTTGGGCCTAGGTTAGTCGGGATGTTTCCATTGCATGCTGACAGGCTTTCGTTTCAGTTAGAAGTAGTGACACCAGATTTCATCCCCTCCCACTATGTGCTGCAAAAGTTGTCACCGTCATCCCTGTAGTGCAACAAATGCTGTAAACTCAGACCCATTCCAGCTTACACCCTTCCAGTATTAAAAACTTTATTACATCTTGCTGATCTGTTTTGGAAACAGTTGCATCCATACCAGCTATTTTTAAATGAATATCACATCCTTTTATCACAAATCTGCTTGTGCATGCTCTTGCATGGTACATACACCTTAACAATTGTTTTTGTTTCACAAAAGTACATTGAAAATTGTTCGTATGCGACATTTTGAATCACTTTCATTTGAACATGCCTCATAGTTTAAATTCTTGAAAAATAGCAAAAAAGTAGCAGATCCAAGACCACAGTGAATAAATCTTTAAAAAAAATAGTGATAATTATACAAAGTTGAAGAGTATGGGCTGTGTGTCTGCACTGACACCTCATCAAAAAAAAAAGTTAGTCAAGCAACTCGTATAAAGAGATTTCTTTTTCGCAAAATGTGACTGATTTGAACCTTCCATGCACCAGCTGAGCTGTGCTTATACTCTTTCAAAGCATCCACATATAAAATATAGCAAAATGAAATAACAACCACCTTTGACTATAGAAATGAGACTGATTTGAACCTTCCATTTGTACCAGCCGAACTGTGTGTAAAACTCTTTCAAAACATCCACATGTACAATTTAGTAAAATGAAACATTAACCACCTCTAACCCAAAGTTCTTTGGGGCATCAGTGGCATATTTTTTTTTCAGATGAAAAAATTTTTTTACTCTCAGTGGACCAGATGGGTTTAGATATTATCGGTATAATATACAGCATGAAGTGACAACGTGGTGGAGGAATGGAATGGAAATACATCAGCTGTTTATTTGAAAGCAAAAACTAATTCAGAAAACTACCAAAACATTCTTGCAAAAAATTTATTGACTGAAGGCTCCTCTGATAACATCTGGAGTGTACATATGCACCATACACAATTCAAGCGTTACAAAATCCTGGTTTCAAGTTAATAATTTTCAACTGTTTGAGTGACGATCAAGAAACTATGACATAAACCAACCAGAAAATTTATGGAGCATTTTGGAACATGACATTTAAGGAAATGGTTTAAGTTACACTACCAAGATGAGCTTATTAAAGAGACCATTTAAGTAAATTGGAAAAACATCTCAAGAACACTTTGTGAAAACTTTGATGACATCAAAAATGACTAAATTAATTTATAAGAGGAATTTTTTAGAATATTAGCAATTTTGTAAAAATCTTAAACCACCTCTCTCTTAATATTTCTCCCAGCTTTCTTCGTGAATAAGGGAGAAGAAAATTTTTAATAAACAATTTAAATTTTCATATTACTTCCATAGGAAAATATAAAAATTGTTATCTCTTGCAGTATTTAAGTGTGCATAAATTTTAAGTATATAGTTTTAAAGTTACTAAAGCCCTCTATATATTTTCCTTGTCTTACAAACCAGCAAAATAATAATACAAAACAATTTTATAATTTGCAAATAGAATATTATATAACTGTATTATAATGAAAGTAATTAAAGAACAATCATATGTTCAACTCAAAGACTTAAACCTTTTAATGAAAATATTTTACAAATAATATTATAAATTAACACTAAATTAGTTTAAATTATAGTCTTTAAAAGCCAATATTTAAAAGAATTTTAACTATAACAATGAAATATATCTCTAAAATATTACTTAATTTTTTCAATAAGTAACATTTTGTGGTTGACAAATATTTATCAAAAGAAGGTTTTAATTGATACATGTGAAGAACATTTAAGCATTAACAAATCTCAAATATTTCACCACACTTAAATAAATATTTCTTGAGCAGAAATGCAAATTGAAACATGAGTTTCCTAAATGATATCCATTAATGATTAAAAAGGAAACCCAAAAGGAGTTCTTTTTCACCAAATATATTTACTAGAAAGAATAAAGTAAATATGAAAATAGTTGAATGAAAAAAATGAAAATGAAAAAATGCATGCTGAAAATGCAGAAAACTTAACTCAAAGAAAAGATATTAGAAAACTTAACTCAAAGAAAAGATATTGATTTATCCTAAATTTTTATATTTCATAAATCTAGGTTCATTAATTGTTAGGGAAATTCAAATAAATTGATAAAATAATGTCATATGATCATCAATAAAAAAATATATAAAGAATACATTAAATTTTTAAAACTCATGATACACATTTGACTTTATTCAATTAAATATATGTGGGAAATGGAGTATATATACATTAATGTGAGTGTTAAATGACTGGTTAGAGAATTAAATGATTGGGAGACAAATTTAGTCATGGATATAAAAATTACAAGGGTGTTATATTAAGATTGTGATCAAATGATTAAAAAACAGAAATCCTCTGTCTTAATTTCTCATTTCCACAAAAAAAAATTTTAAAACTTTAATTAAATTCACACTGAAAACTAATTGCTGCAAATAGATACTTTTTCCTCTTTGAATTTCTTACACAAATCATATTAGTGTCAAATAAATAATTAGGTATAACTGTAGGCAAATTCTTTATAAAATAAATAAATTCAATAAAAACATATTTTAGATTATTTTATATATTCAATCAACCATGTAGAACAGGGGTACTCAACCTTTTGTTCTGCCGGGCTGCATACATATGATAGTTATTTCATGCGGGCAACAACATAAGGATTAATGGGGGGGGGGGGGAGAGAGAGAAATGCTTTAAGACCAAGATAATGTAGGAAAATTAAAAAATAGAAAATTGATCAAAACATTAAAACTCCTATTCTGCGTTTTTTAATTACTATTTTTTATATTTGTCACTGAATTTATCAAACACTAAATTGGAAGTGTTTAAGAAACAGTTCTTTACACAATTTCTGCATACACACAGTTTCATATGATTACTAACAATATAACAAATTTCATTGGGTGCCTTTATTACAACTGACAAAATATTTTGTTGCTGTTGCAAATGGTATTCAAGAAAGCCTACTTATCACCTCTTGAAAGAGATCTTCGAGGAAAAGTGTCATTGAACGATCCTTGTCAACTGTGGTATTTCTTAAATACACTTTTGTGACAAATCAAAAAAATTACTGATCTATGTTTTTCGCTACAAAATAATCAACTTCCCAATTATATTGAAACAACTTATTTTCTTCAGATATGTTTCACTTTCCAGACATGAAGGATAGTTAAAAATTAGTTTCACCCATAAAATGGTCACTGCTCCACTGTTGTCTGTTATCACTAACAGTAGCAGTTACAAAAAAAAAAAAAAAAAAAAAA
>BMAV01000420.1:340716-364328 GCA_019973955.1 Trichonephila inaurata madagascariensis
AATATATTTGATTTCTTGACAAAGAAATTTTACTTAATTTTTTAATACATTGCTCTTAAATAAATTAATTTTCAGAGCAATGGGCCACTTAAATTGGCTCGGTAGGCTGTATGTGGCCCACGAGCTGCAGGTTGAATTTCACTGATGTAGAAATAAGTAATTTTACTTTTACAAATTATTAAAACTGTACCTTTGTTTATTTACTTCCCTTAATTATTTTTTTAAACTATGATTTAAATACTTGCAAACAGAACAAATTTTCATGTTAACACTTTCTTCCACAATTCAAAATTACAATATATCTTCAAAGCTGCATATTTTCAAATATATTCCATTAAACTTTAAATATATACTAATTATTATAACTTAATATAATACTTTTCTAGTTTGATAATCTTCAGTTCATCCATCAGTAAAACAGCTTCTTCTTCAGCACTGATTGAAATATTCATTTCAGACAACAAATCACTGATTGTACTGAAATACAATTAACAACAAATAAATGTATGTATTCACACATACTTATAATATACATATTTTCAAATTATAGTAAAGATTGCTGCACATTTAAATAAAGTAAAAATTCTAAAATTTATTATGCCTTCATCTCTCAAGATACGAGAAAAATTAAAGAGATATATAAATTTATATTTTATTATAAGACTCACTTTACAGTAAACTTATGTTACACCATTAACAGATTTACTAGAAATGAATGAAATAATAGGTAAATATTAAACAATAAGTTCAAAACTGTAACAGCAAAAGAGAGACAAATGCAGCTTTAAATAAAGCAGTTTAAAAAGTTAAAAAATAGTATAAAATATTATAAAGTAATATTTTAAAAAAAGTTTAATAAAGTAAAAAAAATGCAAATATTAAGATTATTCATTTTAAATGGTTTAAAAAATGCAAAACATACTAATGAAACTTAAGACAATCAAAATATGATTTATAATACTTTATATATTTTTATCATATGCAATAAATTTGATTATTAATTTATCAATGTATAATTATACCTAGAGGATGAAATTAGATCATGAATTCGCAAAGCATCTCGCTTCACTTTTCGCCATAATTCCATACACTCTTTTCGTTTATCCACATATTTCAACATTAATTCAACAATGTACTGTAGAGCTGTCTTGTGATTACCAGATAGGAAACAACAGTAAATTAAAATTTCTTTCTTTTTATATAAAGAACCCTGAAATCAATCAAAATAATCAACATAGATGAAACCAAAATAATACAATTTTGATTCACAAAGATATAACTTATTATTAAGCATTAATTAATATCATACTAAACATAAAATACACAAAAACTCAGTTAATATAATACAAAATACTTGATTTTTTTTTTACTCATCTTTCAGACGGTTCAGAATAGTTTATCAATAAGATGATTTAAAAAGAGGGACAAGATATAAAAAACAGAGTGTGTGTGTGTGGGGGGGGGGGCCAGGACGATCTTATAAAATATTAATGTTGTTTGATTCTAATATAATAGGAATGGTGATTGATCCACAAATAACCAATTCGCAAAAATATTTTAAAAGAATTTAATTCTACTAATTTACCAGAAATATGAATATTTTATGAAAAAAAAAATTTTGAAGTATCACTGTATCAATATGTACTGATGGTTGTTTTTTTTTAACTCAGAAAAAAAGTAATGTAATTAAAGTTCAAAAAACTAACACAGAATTTTAAAAACTCAATGGATACAAAAATTATTTTCTAATAAAAAAATTCATACAATTGTACTGAGTAATGAAACTGGATGACCTTCCTAGATTGGAAGGTCAGGCATTGAAAAATTCAGGATGAGGAGTTTATTCAGTATCAGTCCATCCTGTGCCTAATTATGATACATCCAACTCTAAAAACCTTCTGATCACCCATGTATTCAAATAATTTTCTCAATAAACATGTTAAACAAAAAGACATGAAAAACTTAGGGTGCTATGAGAAGCTACTATGCCACAGTGAGACATCTTGTGTATGGAAGGGTAGGAAGTATGTGTAGGAAGTAGACTGTTTCAAAGAGGACACTTTGAGGAATAAGTCCCCTAGAGTGCATCTTTCATATGGTTTTTACTGGCCAAGCATGGCTGAGAACAGCTTTCTCAATCAGAAAAATAAAAGCAACATTCAGAAAAAAAGCCAGTATTTTTAACAATAAAAAAGTGAGCAGAATCAAACACATACATTTGTTGCTCGAACTAAGAAAAAGTTTTTAGGGATTTCATATTAAGTCAACATGTTTTTTTTTTCTCTTTTTGTTCATCGCAGGGTGCTTCTATCCACCATGGAGTCCAACAAGGAGAGGCAACTCACCAACCATATGATAAGTGTCAGGCATGGTACTTACCTCAAAGGAGGCACTGGAGTAGCATCGGGATGTGATCCACCAGTTAACTTGAGACACACCGAACTGTAATACTAACCCCACAGCAACTGCCTTCTGGGATTCTAACAGAACCCCATTTAGCATCCCTCAGAACCAATTACTAACCCATTGACAGGAGCAGGCTCATTTCTGCCTCTTGTCTGTGCTAAAGCATGGACCAAAGGAATAGTAAAAGAAACTCTAGACTCCACTTTCTTCCAGTATGGGTTACCACATGAGGCTGACTCAAAAATCAATCTTAATGTTATAAGGAACAGATGAAAATTTTAATATTCTAAACAAGGATTTTTATCCCCCCAAAATTTTACTCAGGTACTTAGAAGACATGATCCACATACTCGTCCAAAAATGATCCCCTGATGATGAAATGAAAAAGGGGGTGGGAAAGGAGGAGAAATTTTATGATAACATGGGTTGAAAAAGGAGAAAGATAGGATACTTGTGGGACATAACACTCATATTTTCTAAAGACAGTAAGACCCTTGAGAAAAGGAAAAGATTTCAGGGCATCTTGGGATTGTGACACCTGTACTCATCTAAAGTAGATGAGCCTCCCTGAGGAGATTAGATTGAGGTAAAGTTGTTTATGAAAGGGTCACCATATTTTATGATGCAGTCTTTATAAGTAATTTGACATTTAAATCCAACAAACATACAGCAGACATTTTATTATTTAGGTTTCAGAAACAGTCATAAAAAGATATTTTCAAACAATTATAACAAAAATATTTGATTCTGAGTTTGTTTTTAAAAAAAACTGGATCATTTTTTCGAAAAATAATTTTTATGGGAAAAATTCTAGAATAATTTCCTACATACTATATCTGGAATTTCCTACATACTACTATAGTGTGTTCTATTTTTTAAAATAAGGCAAATAAGGATGCTATTATTGATTACTAAATAATGTTATTGAACCTTTGAAAGATTCCTTTACCTAAATCTATCTAAAATTACCATATTTACTCGAATCTAAGCCACCATCAATTCTAAGCTGCACCCAAATTTTCAAAATGTTTTTGTGAAAAAATGTCATCAATATCCGAAAAAATTTAATGAGAAGTAGACAATAAGTTAATTCTTTACCAGTATTAAAAAATTTCAAATACATACATGAACCTATAATTATTTTTACGATCAGTATCATGTTTCGAAAATGATTTGTCACTCCCATTGTCAAAGATGACTTCCGAATTGGTACCGGCATCGCCATTTTTCAATACGGCGGCGTTATACGTGCCATCCAATGCATTTGTTATGTGACATTTTTTAAAAAGAATGTATTATAGAAGAATGTAAGAGAATTATTAAAGAATGTTATACATTTACTACCAAAAATTATATTATTTTGCTTAAGCCATCAACGTATATTTGCATCATCTGAATCAAATTTTCAGTAGCAACTGCTCTGTTTCCATTTATTTCTGCATATAAAATTGCCTCCCTTTTCATACATGCATCATAGTGAACTCGTTTTAATACTATTACAGATATCTTTGATGTTCAGATGATTAAAGGAAAGTGTGTACAGATAAATTTCCTAAATAAGAGCAGACAACAATGCTTAGTATAGACCAGGGGTCAGCAACCTTTTAGTTGTGACGTGCCAAACCAATCTACCAATATAACTTAGCATGCCACACAGTAGAACATTTTTCAAACTACAGTCGGACCTCTATATAACGAAGTCGCTAAATCCTGAAAAAAAGTTCGTTATATGGAAAATTCGTTATATAGAGGTTCATCTTTCAATACACTTTATAAACCACATAAAACAAATTTTAAACTCATAAACACTATATACTAAAAAAAGAAATTATTCACACTTTTTTGTAAATTAATATCTATTTATTTTACATATTTTACCCAGAAAAAAAAACTGCAAGGAAACAAGAAAAAGGAATGTCGAGGAATATACTGTATTTTCAACATTAAGAAAATAATTTTATATTAAAATTCATGAATTTTAAAGACATTTTCTAATTTAAAGCATTCAAGTAATTTTAAACATACATTATTTTATGACTAGAACTCCACTGAGGGTAAAAGGGTGTGACGTCTCTCGCGTCTTTCTGCTAACATAACTCCTATGTTCTTTGACGGCCACGATTAATGGCAAAACTTTTCCAACCCAACACCAAGAAGATAAACAAAGATATTATGCAAATGAGATATACTATAAAAGGATAGAAGCTTTGATGATAATATATAGCGCGGCAAGCTTAGAGATAGTTTAGTGTGGAATCATTCTGATCGTTAGTGCGGCTAGTTTAAAGATAGCTTAGTGTGTAGTCTTGCGGATCAAGAGTTAGCAGTCCGATAGTTTTAGAAGGAATAGAAGCCTAATATAAAGAAGTCAGAATCTTCTTATTCAAAGTGAATTATAGCTATCTCTCTTTAGGTAAAGGAAGGAGATCTGAAAAAGGTAATATTTGATATAAGTAATTAGATGAATAGGATTATTAATGATAATTGAGATAAAGGATCTAGTTGCGTGATCTGATTTAAATACAAGGTTTAATTGGGTGTTAACTCTCACTTTAATTAAAATTGTCAAATTAGAATTTAAGTAATATAAGTTATTCTTAATAAAAGTTGTATTAAGAACTACTATGTCTCATCATTTTGATAATCCCACACCTCTAGCTTACGCGGAACTGGCACGACATGGTCATCACAGGATGGCTATGTCGCAAGGGGATATCCAATATGTTTCTAGGAAACTGCACATTGGGGGTTAAATGTTGTACTTCTTGGATGAAACTCCCAGAATTCTATTGCTCTCAGCGAGTCAGACACCTAATAAAACCAGTTCAATATTTATGACCACCATAAAATGTGTTAATAGAGAATAACTTAAAATGTCCAAAAATAGTTTAAAAATAGGGAGGAAAAAATTGAACCGCAAGAAAAAAAGTTTGTTATAGAGAAAATACACTTCGATATAGGGAGGTTATTTAATGAAGAAAAATGTGATATGTTCAAGGTTCCAGGAAAAAGTTTGCTGTATAGAAAAATTCGCAATATAGAGGTTCGACTGTATTTGATTCCCGAAATATAATGCATGCAGAGTGAAAGAATAGAAGTCAATAATATAGATTTATAGTTTTACTAACAGGTACACCCAATCTTCGCACTGGTGAATTGAAAAATAAAACATTAGAAATTGAAGGAAAAAGAAATTTTTGTGTGTGTGTTAAATTTAAGTGAATTTCAAATTTAAAACAAAAAGGGCTTTTTAGCATATCTCTGCTCAACAAAAAAACCATATTTACCAAATTTGAAATCTGTACGTCTAATAGTTGAAAAGGATTTTTTTTTTCCTATAACGTCCCCATAATGCCTACGTGGGTTGACTTTTTGGATCTCTGCTCAGCAAAGGTTATATGTTTTCTAAAATTCAAGTTTATAGGAGTTCAGTTATTCATAAAAGTGATTTTTTTTTAATAGAAAATGCCCTCACAACCCCTTTTGGATGTCAATTTTCGCATAACCCTCTCTTAGAAAATCTCTACTCCATGAAAGAAACATGCCAGCTAAATTTCAAATCTAAGTTTAATAGTTTGAAAACGGAAAATTCTCTTTTATCTATAATACCTCTTGAACCCTGCACAACCCACTTGAGGTTCAATTTTCATAAAAGTCTCTTTTATACTGGTTGTCAACTTCTAGAAAGGAATATACCAACCAAATTTCAAATCTGCAGGTCTAATGGTTAAAAAACGTGAATATTTACTATAACAGCACTAAACCCTTTGGGAGACGATTTTCACTAAGCCATTTATTAGTGGATCTTTACTTCCTGAAAGTAACATGCCTGCTAAATTTCAAGTTTGTAAGTCTAATAGTGCAAAAACTGGATTATATTTATCTATAATGCCCCTTAAGCCCTTGCAATGTTCCTTAGGGGGGGGGGGGGGGGGGTTTTTTGTAAAATTAATTTTTTAAAAGATCTGTACTCCATGAAAGAAACATGCAACCAAAGTTGAAGTCTGGAGGTCTAATATTTCAAAAACAGGAACATTTATCCTCAATGCCAATTGAGCTTTTGCAACACCCCTTGGGGTAGATTTTCGTAAAACTCGTTCTTAGAGGAACTCTATTCCATAAAAGGAATTGGAACATCAAATTTCAAATCTGTAGGTCTAATATTTCAAAAACGGGAATATTTGTCTTTAACACCCATTTATACCCCCCTCAATGACACTTTTAGGTCAATTTTTGTAAAACCCATTTCATAGCAAATTTCTAATCCATGAAAGAAATCTGCTTGTTAAATTTCAAGACTATATGTCTAATAGTTTAAAAATAGAAATAATTATCTATAACATCCCTGTATCACTGGCAACACCACTTAGGCATCTATTGGAATATAGTTTTACTAACTCAGAAACCTTTATGGGTATAAATCCAACCATTCCCCAAAGTTTCATCACAATTGGATGAACGGCTTAGGAAGGCATGAGAGACATACAGACACAAACATTCAGTTTTATTTATATAGATTGTACATTAATTTTGCATCATTTAAAGATATATCTTAACATAAAAATAAACAGCATAAAGTATAACAATTTCTTCAACAAAAATGTAAAAAAATTAAATTTGTACATATATTATGTATTTTTAAACATTTTTTAAAATAAGTAGACAACATAAAATATAAATATTTCCCTATGATATTGTTAAATAAAAAGATAAATAAAATTTTAATACGGACCTAGTGCTTGCACTGCTCTACTTTCATATTTTAAAATCAGGTATATAATTTGTGACTAACAATTAGACACAGTTCTGTGAGCATCTAGTTGTTAACAACTTCTTTGCAGACTCGAAATATCTTTCATGTGAGGAAAGATTTTTTACTTAGATATGTAGAGCCAAAAGCAGAAAGCAAAATACATGCAATTTTCTAGCTTCAAACAATTAAATCTCCAGCAATAATAATCGATAATTTACAAAATAGCTGCAAGTTTATCTTTGAGAGTTACCTTTCAGATTATTTTGTAATTCTGTAAATGTCCATAATTCTGAAGATGTTTATAAAATAAGATCCATTACAAATTTATCAACTTTCATCCTCTCAAAAATTGAAAACTTTGTAGAGTAGTTCAGAGTACCACTGAGAATGGTACCATGTGCCAAAGGTTGCCGACACCTGATACAGACTAAATACTGGAGATAAACTGAGGAATGAGATAAGTCAAGGATGAAAGTGGACAAAATAGACGGTTGCAGTTTTCCTTTTGAAAGGGGTAGTAAATCAATTTCCTCCATCTAACAAAAGTTTTACCTTCAATTATAACCGCACCCGATTTTCAGTAGCACTAACACTGAAAAATAGTGCAGCTTAAATTTGAGTAAATACAGTATTAAATTTTCGAACCTTCCAGTAGCTTAACTTAAATAATCTATTTACCTATCTATCAAAATAAGGTTTTTATTCACTCCTTAATTGTAGTGTTATGTTTGAGCTCTTTTGCTAAAGGAGAGATGGAAAAAAACACCCTTATTTGTCTACTGGCTAAGAAGCTCAAAATAAAACATAAAATACATCTTATTTCTATATACAGTAAGACCCCCACTTAACGCGGGGTATACGTTCCATCAAAGTAGAGCATAATATGAAACAGCGTTAAACGAGGTCATCTCATTATGTAAATAATGGGGTTAGGGGAAGATGGGTAGAAAATTGGTCAGGTATTTAACATTAAATTTATTAATTATGTTTTTTATAACAATAAGACAAAAATTTATTTCTTACAAATATAGAAACATAATAAACGAATATGCATGTAAAAATAAATAAAATTCTAAGTCAGTATGTTTACATTACAGATCATTCAGTCTCTTCTGTATTTCCAATTTTCTGCCATTTTATCAAGAAGGTAGATTGGCTTAATGGCATTTTGCGCTCGATTTTGTCGTCAATCCATATAGAAAGTCGTTTATCCATTTCCTCTATTGTATTATTTCTAGAACGGGTAATTCTAGTTTCAGAGCTTGTCGTAGTTGCAGTTACCGATGACAGTATTTTTTCTTTATTCTTAAGAATGATCCTTATTGTTGAAGTTGCCAAATTCAATGCAGCACCAATTTGAGATTGACGTTCACCAGTATCTAATATTCTAATCACTTGCATTTTAGTTTTTAATGAAATGTTTTTTTTATGCTTTATTTTCGTGTTTTTTACTATCACCCATGATAAAAACTAAAAATCCTAATATTTGTCACTATAGCAATCGTTATATTATATAAATTTATACTTACAATAACGTCAACAAATGTTTGAAACGATAAAAATACTTTCGTATAATACTGCTGGAAAGAAGAAACACAGATAAACTGCTTCGGATATCGGAAAGCCTAACGCTGCGTGCTATTTGGGAGAATACCACAATTCAAATAAAAGAGCGTTAAACCGAAACAGCGCTAAACGAAATAGCGTTAAGCGGGGTCTTACTGTATGTTTAAAGATCTATCTAGTTTCACACACAAATTTAAATATTTAAAATTTGTAAATTTATTTTTAAAAGGCAAGTGATGTGAATTATATTTTATACATATTTCCAGAAACAATTTTCAATTATATCAATACATTTATTTTCAACATATTCCATATTTTGTTCTAAGAATACAAATATTAAGAATAATATAGCAAATATTTCAAAATTATTTAAAGAAATTTTTTTCATGAATTCTAATAAATGCTTTAGTAATACAAAACAAATACCTTCAAATCTTGAGCATCATCAACAGAAATATATTTAGAGTACACATCACAATTAACTTCCAAAAAATAAATGCTTTCAAAATATAAACCAGCATTGTACAGAATGCATCCTGTGTTTCCAATGCTACTTGCTATAGAAAGAAATATCTATAAATACATGACCTTTTTATAATCTTAATTAATAAATCTTCTAGTGCAATACAAAAAATACATAAATAACGGGGGGGGGATAATAATCATTTTTAAAAATTTACCTTTTCATTATGTAAGAGAACAGTATTACAAAGTGTGATATTACCCCTTGGCATGTAATATACTTTGTAATACTGTTTAAAATACTTTATACATATATATATATATACAGGGTGCGGCAAAAAAACTCAGACAAATTTCTTGCCAATTTTCTGAACAATCAATCAAATTTTAAACCCTTAGCTCTGTACTTTTTATTATACCAATAAAACATATATGAGAACTTACAATGTCTATGTTAAGGGAAACTACTAAAATCAAGCACTGAATAAAAAGTTTTAATTTGTGACAATCTTTAATTTTGAAGGGGATATGTATACTCTTCGAGATAACTACAAATCAAATTGTAATATAAAGATTTTGAGAACTTATTTTAAGAAGTAGAGGGTAAATCAATTTTTAATTTTTCCATTTCAACTATTTCCATTACATAATAATTTATACCTTTCAATTATATTTTGAGCATGTTTGTCAAGTAGAGTAGAAATATATTCTTCATAACCTGGTCTATTGCAAAGAGTTTTTACTTCTAAGACCATTCACATTAATTTTAAAACAAATATAATAAAATGGTTTTTTGTTTTGTTTTACAATCATTCTAAGGCCTAGAATAATTACATAAATAAGACCAAATTTTGTTTAAAATATTGAAAAATAAACTGCTTAAAAATAATTATAAAAACATTTTCATCTGAATTTTTTTTTATTTTTTTTTTTGCTTTTTTTTGGTTTTTTTTTTTTTTTTTTTTGTTAGGTTTTTTTTTTTGGTTTTTTTTTTTTTTTTTTTTTTTTTTTTTCTTTTCCTCCATATTTCTTCTATATTTTTTTGTTTGTACATAGCATTAAATTTATATTTTATTTACCATTGCTTTATAACTTTTTTTAACTCTTCAATTCTAAACTTTCAATTTCTATACTTGAAATGTAAAGTAAAATAATAATTTTTTTTAAAAAATGCTTAGAATTGAAATTTGTTATTTTTAAATTTTGAGGATTATCACAATAAAATTAAATATATACAGCATACAAATTTCAAAAGAATTTTCTTAAGAAAAAAAATGAAAAATACAATGAAGGATGAATAAATATTTACCGTAACGAGTATGAGATGTTTTAAGCTCAATTGTCATATTAGTAAATTTGAATTTATTTAATGAAAATTCCACAAAATTTTGGACTTTCTTTATCTGCTCTCGTTTCCTTTTAATATCTGAAATAAAAAAAAATTCAATGTAGTAAAAAATTATTCAAAATTTATAATTAATAAAATAAAAATGTTAAATTAAATAATTTTTAAAATGAATTGCATCACTGTTTCAATTATTGAATATATTTTATTTCAAAGATTAATCATCACTTAATATATAAAAGTTAATAGTGTATTCAAAAGTTTTAACATAAACTAAAAAATGTCAACTCCACTAGAAAAAAAAAATTCGTCAATTACACAAATATTTAAAAAAATTAGTATATTTAAAACAAAGGTGTGCATTAGATCACAAATTTAATATGCACCTCTAAAATATAATATAAAGCTTTCAAAACCATTTTTTTTTAATTCATGCATAATTTACAAATGCAAATAAAGTTAACAAGAGAATAATTGAAGCTATTGATTCTTCTAATGAAATAAACCGTACAGATTATATTTTTCTGAAATGTCTCAATTTTTTAAAAACAAAATTTTATGCACATTGTAACATCAAATAGTCTGCATTTCCCAATTGCATACCAGAACAGTTACCCATAAATTTACTATGACAGATATCAAATCTCTTTCAATGTTTTGAAAAATTTTTTACCAGTTAGAAAATAAGCGCTTTAAAGTATCTAAAGAATGAATTAAATTTAAATCTAAACAAATTGATACAATTAATTTTGCATGTTGAAAAGTGCTCAGCATTCCATTTATAAGTACTAGATTAACTAAAATTTTAAGAAATATTTTGGAATCTAAATATTTACAGCTTTATATATAAGATATAAGGCTGTCTTCGGTTAATGTTAAAGAATAAGACCTGAATTTGGAATATTTTTTTGGATATTAAAGTACTCCAACATTTACATTATATTTTAGCTTCATTATCCTGCAGAGAATCCCTTATTTTATCATGCTCCTCATTTTTATTTGTGTTAATGTATTTTTTCTGGCATAAAATGTGTTTCCCAATTTTTCACTTATACAGTATTGCTAAATGAGCTATCCCTTTACATGTTAAAAGAAAATAAAGATTATTTATGAAATATTTTGAAATTTTTAAAATGCTACACTTTAAACAAATGTATAAGTTAAAATGTTGCAAATTTTCATGAAAATAGAGGCATTTTTCTGTCTGAAAATGTGCTCAGCTTTTAGTTCAAGCTCTCATACATTTGGCGAAAACAGCCTTAACATTATAAAACTTAAAATTAAAATTAGAAACCAAAATGGAAGTCCTGTCATGTCTAATAGTATCCAAAGTAATTTATACCCAATAGATCAAGATAAAAATTTCTGAAACAATTTCTTCACATTGCATCTCATGAAACTATACCAAAAATTATTTTTAATGAGAGACTCTTAAAACTTTTAAAACCAAACAATATTATTTGGCAATATTTTTCATTGCTTTTAGTTAGTTTTTTTTTATATAAAAAAGTAAACAATCAGCTTTGTGTAAAAAGGATTTCAAAATGCAAATATATAAACTTACCTTGTTCTGTTTTTATGAGAGAATTAAAAAGATTCACAGCAACAATGGAAATGGCTAAATCAGATTTGAGACAAAATGGAAAACATTTCTGTGCAAACTTTTCAGATGAAATGGATAAATATTGATATACTAAAGTAATATAAGTTTTTATATTATATAAAATAAGTGACAAATTTTTGTCACCAATTTCATTTAAGTTTATTGACCATACAAAACTTAAGTAAAAATATCCACAAGCATAAGAATATAAACTTGATTCAAAATCCTCAACTTTTTTCTTGTTCTTTATCAGTCTTTCAAAATCAGTGACAATCTTTTTAGAAATTTCAAAATTTTCAAGTACAGATAATTGCACTGATATTTTTGCAATTTCAATGCAAGTTTTAAAAGCATATTTTTTCTCTCCTTCTTCTAAATTATTAGATAAGTCTAAAAGTAAAGAAAATATGCATTTTAATATAGAAACATCTTTACAATGCTTTAGTGAAATTTCATATAAAGAATACAGAAGTTTAAATAAATACAATTTATGGTCATAATCATTATTTTGAAAATGTAATTTCATCCACATATTTTGCAAAAATGTAAGAATTTTATCTGTATTTTTTTCTTCATTATTATGGCAATATCGAATAAGAGTAAGTGATATTTTCTGATCAATCATAGGACATTTATCTTCCAATAACATAAATTCCACAGCCATAGATCTAAACCGCAAACCCATCTCAAAGTCAATCAAGTTATTTTTCTTTTCTATTTGTAAAGCTTCATTCCAAAATAATGCACTTAAATTCTTGGCATAAGTTTCTTTGTCTTTTAGGGTTTGTTTCTTATCTGATAAAAACATTTGTACATGTTCAGCACAACCTAATGTAGGACAATATAAATCCTAAAAAAAGAAATCAGAATTAAATATATGTATAAGAAATTAATATATACAAATAAAAGAGGAGGAAAAAAAGAGAAGGGTGGAGTTACATAAATTTTCTAACAAAAATTCCATATTTAACCAAACAAATAAAAAAGCTCTACATTAATTTTAATTATATTAACTTCTATTTTATATGAACAGACCAAAAATTTATAATTAAATGTCTCTCTCGCAATTCTGTCTAAATATATAGTATTTTAAATGTTAGAAATGATCATCTTTTAAAAGAAATATAAGAAACTTGCTGTTAATACAAAGAATTAAGAAACTTTTACTTTTTTTTTAAAAAAAACATTACATTACACAGTTATCATGTAAGACATGAATACTAAAAAAGGAGATACAGACCAATTTCTTCAGTCTAATGCTAAAAATATTCTTTCTATTACATTGAGAATAGATTTTATGAGCAAAAAATGTAATAGTTATTATAAAATAATAAAAAATGTAGCATTACAGATGTTTTAAGAGATTATTAATACAGATATTTTTCTGTAATATTTAATTCATAGCAAGCATAAATTTCATGCCCCTTTCAAAAAAATTCTTACAGGAGAGATGAAATCCTATGAAAGTAGTCATTTCACCAAGAGATCTGTACCATCTAATACAGATATATTTAATTTACATAGTGTTTTGAAATTTAGAAAATTTGATTTTGATAAAATTAATTTTCACATAAAAACATGTTAAATATGCAATAGTTATATTTAACATAGTTAAAAATTTTAACAGACATATTTAATCTTTAAATGCAATAAGTTTCAAATTTTATACAAGACTTTGTATGTATGTTACCATTGCATAGTGTCCTTTTGAACCAAAGTAAAATTTGTTCAAATAATATATTTTGTTTTCCCACCTTATCAAACAAGTAACACATTTTTAGATATAGTTTAGCAAAATAAATCTTTGATGCATTTTATTTTTCCTAAAAAGAAAATAGTTTTGAGGTAGGTGAGTATTTTATTTCTACTTTGATTATTTTTAGCAAGGGCCTGTTTTGCTTGAAGAAAATCTGGCTATTTTTGTCAGTATTTTGAGCTACTTTTTCAAAATAAATGTATAAAATATGTATTGCAATTTTTTTTTAATTGTTTTTCCCTTTACCTGGCTACAGCAATAAACACATCGATATTTTTAAAAATTTAGTTTAGACAATCACGCTTCTAAGGTTTAAAAATCTGAAAGGTAAAAAAGTAAAAATATTACTGGTAGTTTGTTAAATATTTCTTATATATATTTATTAAAATAAACTTTGCTGAAATTCCTTTTACTTATGTCAAATAATAAGTTTTGAAAATTCGAAAGTTAAAAATTCATTTTTTTTATTATGTTCATGGACAAAGCAGCCTATGCTGCTCTAATATTGCTGGGGTAAAGTATAAGGTACTTTGAAGACGTTAATTATTTTTTATACATTAACTGTTATACATACATACTTAAAACAACACCAAACTATAGGAAGATTTTTCACAATGAAAATTTCCATCATAGTCTGAGTTAGATGTAAATGATCAAATATTTACTATATAATTCATAATTTGTATAACATTAACATTTTTTTCAAAATTTCTAATGGAACTGCAAATTGGTGTTTTACCATTACAAACCTAGTACATTCCCCAGGTGTTGGTTTCTTTTTTTAGAGCTACACCTTATAAAAATTGCCATAAGTAGTTTTGATGCCCAGTTTCCTTCCCAGAGGAAGGCACCTGAGCTCTGATGTGTAAAACTGTACTTAGGAATTTAATTTTGCCAAGAACTCCTGAGACAAACAGGCACTCAAGGGATCTTTTACATGCCGCATAATCATACGATATGGACGCTGTCGATTCTCAGCATCATGAAAATCCACTGACTTGGGCTGGGAACAAACCCGCAATCTCAGGCACACAAGACCAGCAACAAACAAACTACTCCACCCAGCTGCCTAACATTAACATTTTATATTATAATGTTTTAGAACAGTGGACTTGAAACTTTTTCAATTCACAGAAGCGCTAGGACTTCAAGGTGCTTTTGTAGAACCCCTAGAATTAGAAAGTGTTTTCGTGGAACCCCTAGAAATAGAACGTGTTTTCGTGGAACCCCATTCCATACACATCTTCGAAGAATATATTTCAAAATAATATTTAAAGTAGACCAACATGTTATAAGCACTTTATGTAAAGGCAGTTATAAAAAGTATTACATTTATTATTAAAAAATTCTAATCCATTTTTTTTAATATAATTTAATTAATAATATTAATTTGTGATCCAAGAGTCATCTATCCATGCATTATATTTAGTAAGTGGAATATGTGCTTGCTATTTCTTCACACAAACTGTTGAAGTCTAGGTCAATTGAGATTAAATGCAAACACATTACATATTCCGAGTTTCATGTGTTTTTGTACTTTGTTTTCGTAGCCACTTACGTTGAGAAATATATTTCACTTAAGCACAATGTTCTGAATGGCATTAAAATGTTTACAGATGTGTGAGAAATCCCGTGTGTTTTGCATGAATTTGCAACCTAAAAGTTAGAAACGGTTCTTGCTCAAATTTAGATTTTAGCATTGAATGTTGAAAAGTTGTTTCCTCTCCTTCATTATAGTTGTTTTTTTCTACAAATACAAAAAAATGCATTTTTCATTAGAAAACTATTTAGTTTTCCAAGAAATTGTGCTAACTAACAAGTACAAAAGTATTTCATGAAACCCGAGATAGTAAACAATAAAGTATTCACAATCTAGTAGGAAGTATATATATAAAGATAAAATGTTTTAATATTCTTTTATTATATCATAATAATAAAAGTTTAAAATATGTTGCAAAATAAAATTGTTATATTTTTATAAATTTTCAGTTTTAATGAACAGAATGAGCTTTAGATACTTGTAAGCCACTGGCATAGCTAGCTCTGAAGGGGCCCCTATATCAAAATTCTTTTGGGCCTTTTTTTAGGTATGGAAGCCTTGTTAGTGGACTGTAGTTACACATGTTGGGGCCCCTGTAGCTTGGGAGCCCCATATCATTGATACAGCTGATATGGCGGTAGCTACGACCCTGTTGTAAACATACAAACTTCATAGGGAACATGAATCCATTTTGCATACATATTTATTTCTTCTCGATTTTTTTTATTCTGATTCATGGAACCCCTGGGTATGCCTTGTGGAACCCCAGGGTTTCATGAAACACAGTTTAAAGACCACTGTTTTAGAACATTAAAATGTTCTGAAGTACTCTGATTACTTTATTATAACACACAAATTGTAACTTTTGAAAAAACTTTTAACAGGTGCACACCAATAAAAACAATTTCCATCAAAGAAGGCATGATTTAAAATGAAACATCTAATCCATAATAATGATATATAATCTTTGTCAATATATAATAGTGAGATACACAAACTTAAATGTTAAAAAATTAAAAATATATCTTTAAATTATAAAACAATTTCCCTTGAACTTTCCAACAAGTAACACCGCAATTTTTTAAAATTATATATGTATTTCTCTGTTTATTAAAGTTAACAAAAATATGAACTACAGAATATTTTGAATAGAACATTTTTAAAATATATGTAGGACTGAGAAGGAACAAAACTTTTAAGTGACATGAATCTTAACACATTAGGAATGAACACAGGATTTTAGTAGAAACATGTGTAAGGCTGGTGATTTAGACTTGCAGGTTTGTTCTATTAAAATCATCACATGGAGAAAACTTCTCATCTTATTATGGTAACATCAGTATATGTTTAAGTCTTACAATTTTTATAAAATTTTCTAGTCTGTTGATGATACATTAAATACACTATAACTTATATTAACTACTACACTATAACACTAGACTAACACTATATTTATTAAAATAAAGATGAATACTCACAAATTTTAAAAGTAGTTTGATTATATGATACAAGATGGGTAAAAATTGATATTTCTCTGCTTCTTCACAAGAGTAAGAATTTTTTATATAGTCCACACAAAGATTTATACTCGGAACAATTTTTAATATTATACTGTAACTATCATCTTTTTTAGTTTCTTCTTTAATCAACATTAACTGATATATAGCCTTAAGTAACAAGCAGGTTTCCTCACAAGAAGCATTGAAATCTTTACAAAGGGCCTAGAAAAAGAAATAAGAATAAAATAAAATAAAACTCAACAATGAATTTAAAGGCAAAATTACTTTATACAACCTTCATTGTATTGAAGGAGAAATTCCAAGCAATATATAATGAGCTCAATAACACGTCAACTAAATGTACAACAGAAAAATATTTTTCAAAACTATTTATGAGTATTTACTAATGATTTGTATCCCAGAAACTAATATTTGGTAACCTTCATGCATTTCAGTGCTTTTTAGAAAATATACACAGTATAATAGATGATCCATGTATTGCAGTAGTCCTGAAAATTCAGCACAGTCTGGACAACTCCATCACACCCTTGCAGGTTGAAAAACCCCACACGCAGACGGAACAGAGGTTCCAAAATGATATCGAGCAAGACATCATGTTCAACACAGAAATTATTGCTGCAGTCACAGTTAATGAAAAAATGCTGAAAAATGATGCAGACATTAACATTGAGAACACCATATAAACTCCTAAAATATCCCAAAGGCTGTTGAAACCACCCACCAGTATTTTGAACTTCAAGATGCATTGGTAATGGACTTACTGTTCTTTGTGATGAAACAGCAAGATGCAGAGTGCCGTATGAAAGACAACAGGACATTACGCATTTCTTTAAAAGAAAATAGCTGACATTTACAAAGTTGACTACTAAAATTTTCACTATAAACAGCTTTATAAATTCATTAAGTATTTTTCTTAGGTGTATCTGATCAGATAAATTATTGTATACAATGCATTTATTAATTTTCATTTTCATGTTGTTAATGCTTTATGTCTTCATAAAGTACATATTTTTCCTATGTTTAAGAATAATTATGCAGTTTTTTTTCTCTTGTATTCTCAAGCAAACAATACATATTAATGCAGTACAATATTTTCTGAAGAAACGCTCCTACTTATTCATTTTTAATCCCATTCTCGATAACCTGACATTTTCACAAACTCGACCACCCTTCAACTGACATTAGGCCAAATTTTTGGGATCCTACTGTACTCAAATACACAAGAGTTCTTAAATCTCATTCTACATTTTCATTTTACATCACTACTTCTTTTTACCCTTGTGTATATTGTTTTTTATTAGAAAGAATTATGAAAGAATTGTGAGAATTAATGGCAGATGAGAAACTAATTTTTTCACTAATGCAATACTTGATCTAACACAACACAGGATACAAAAATACACATTTTATGCAATTGTATTTTATAAGTATCAAATTTTGAGAAAATGAAATAGGTAAAGCTACAAGCAAAATATTAGAATCAAAATCAAAACTTCTCTGGTTTTAAAGACAGATATTTGAAAAAATTTATTTTTTTTATTTAGTGCTGAAAATGCAAAAGAGTATGTAAAAAACTAAAATCAGCACCTAATGTACTTGTCAAGTATTCCTAGCCCAAATAAATACTTTGAAAAATTCATAAAATCCTTAATTACTAAGCAACTTTTTCATTAGATCTATGTTAATTCAAATTTTCCATAGGAAAATGAGAAATGCTTTTCCTCCAAACATTTCTTATAAAAACTAGGGCTCAATTTGCGAGATTTTACAAGACAAGTTTCACACAGACAAAATTCAATTTATATTGAGTAGTATTTCACTGACAAATATGTGGCAAAAAATCATGTTTACAACTCATAGATCCCAAGTACTACACTGTAAGTTTATATCGAGTCACAGATTGATTAATGTCTAGAAGTTTTACAATTTGTTTTCTATATTTAAAACTTTAGTTTGAGTAAGAATTTTTCTGGAATCAAATTTTTAATTCATTAGCAAAAATTATCAATGCATCTTAGTAAAAGGTCACTGTTTAACATTTATAAATATATATATACCTGAATATCTTCCATAAGTGAAGTAATATCTTCCTTTCTTAAATTGTTTATAATAGTCTTAATTGTCGCCATTACCTAGTATTATAATGAAAAATATAAAATTCATTAGATTTACGTTAAAAAAACACAGTATAGCAAAATTTTCTTAAAATTAATCTGCAAAGCTTCATCTTCTGAAGTCAGATAGAGTTGCTTGTCAAATGATAACTTACAATCATATTTAAAATAACTATAAATTAATTTTTAAGTAATACAAACAAAATAATTGTAAGAAAATTTCGTAAAACTGGTTATGACAAACAAATGATAACAAGTACTTTATCATGCAACATAATGATTTAATTGTCCTTATCACACAAATTTATTATTTCAATTACTTAAAAAATAATAATTGAAAAAGCCTTTTGATAATAAGTAGTTACAAAACGAGCACATCACGAAAATATTTTGTATTTACCTATATCTCAAAGTAACCATAAATTTCAAAGGGAACAAATTAATTAGATGGGATATTTCTAAAAGTTTGTCAATTCATTCAGCAAAAATAAACACACATAAAAAGTAATAAAATGAAATCACGACGGAAAATGTATTAATCACTTAAATATAAAGAACCAACAAATCTTATTTACAATCACACAGAAGTTAAAATTTAGCGCTGAAATTGTGTTTAAAAACACACACGATGGATAAAGGAAGCATACTACTAAATTTATTACATGGCAACGATGGGTCTACGAAATAGTACGTAAGTTATTATGTTTGGTTCTTTCTGAAAGTTATTAGATACTTTCTAAGAAATAACATTAAATTCTAAAAATAAAGAGAAACGTTGTTAAAAAAGCTGAAATATGTACGGGAATTCTTAATTTACAGGATGTGAAGACTTTTTGAAATGCGTAAAGATCACTAGTTTTTATTAACATCTCACTTTGAAGCTACACTTGTGGCCGCGGTAGCCTAGTGGTCATGATAACGGACTCGTGGTTGGCGTGTCATTAGCTCGAGCCCAGTACCACTGAAAACCCGCCCTGAAGGGAAGTGATGCATGTTAAGTCTGTCGAGAGCTCAAACGTTCACCCTTTGGTCTAGTTTGGTAGTTAGGAGAGGGTGTGCCAGCTCCAGTGGCGTAGCGTGGGCTTTCGCCACCTGGGGTAGACCAGAAATTAGCCACCCCTTTATTTTAATTGTTAGTCAAGAAAATTAGTAAAAGTAAAAAAAAAAGAAAAAAAAAGCAGCTTTAAATTTTTTTTTATTGATTAAAAATGCACTTTTCGTGTTTTTTTCAGAGCAAAATCTTTTATACAAATGTCAATATCAATATGTTTGTCATCTTCAATTGCCAGAATAGCTAAATTTGCTAGCCTTAACGTGGACATAGTCTATCTGTGAGATAATTTTTTATTAATTTTAGCATAGAGAAGCTTCTCTCGCAACTGGCATTACTGATGTGGTAGGTGTTAAAAAAATTCTCAACATTATAAAAATGTTTGGTAAGACATCTTCAAGTTTGGACTCAATAATATATTTTAACTAGCCATTACCCACCAGTTTCACTGGGTATTTCACGATGTTAGCTGTAACTCTCGCCTCTTGATATAAAAAAGACAGAACTTATAATTTCTAATTTCTAATAGTGTCTAAAATAGAAGTAGAAAGATTTTTTGTGCTCACTTAACCCAATAATCAAGTGGATTTCCTCAAAAGCAACTTTCAGTGGATCTCTACTCCGTAAAATAAACATGTGTGCTAAATTTCAAGTCTAAATCTAATAGAGAAAAAAGGAATTTTTATCAGCAATACGCCCCATAACCCCATTGAGAGCATTTTTAGCGGGTTTCAATTCAACAAGATAAACATGTAAACCAAATTGTATTCTTATAGTCCTAGTAGTTCGAAAACGGGAACTTTGTACATCACTACACTACAGTAACTCCCCCGCTTCACCCTGGAGTTGATTTCTATAAAATCTACTCTTAGTGGAACTAAAGAAACGTGCTTAACAAATTTCAAGTAAATGGGTTAAACAATTCAAAAACATTAAATATTCTATAACTCTTCTTGACCCCTCACAATCCCCTCCCTTGGGGGGTCGGTTTTCGCAAAACTCTTTGTTATAGAAACTCTATTCCACGAAAGAAACATACCTTCTAATTTTCAAGCAGGTGGGTCTAATAGCTTTAAAACGCAAATTTTTATCTATTATATCCCTTAATATCCCTCAGTGCCCCTTGGGGGTCAATTTTCCCGAAACCTATTTTGAAGCGGATCTCTACTCCATGAAAGGAATTTGCTTATCAAATCTCAAGACTGTACGTCTAATAGTTTAAAAATGGAAATAATTATCTATAACGCCCCTTAAGCCCCCGCAACGCCACTTGGGGGTCGATTTTCGTAAAAACCATTTTTCTGTGGACCTCTGCTCTATGATGTAACGATTATTTTTATGACACCAGATAAGGACGTCGGAGACGGAGAGTGGATGGTGTTACTGCCAGAGATAGTAAGGGAGAAGGGTTTCCTAGAATCCTCTTCCCCTACGTTTCGAATAGACTCGTCTAGAAAAGGACAGTCCGAGGACCGTTTTGAGGGTCCCGGCTGGAAGGAGAGAGCAGAAACGTGCTCTAAGTGTAAGATGACGATTTGATGTTCTGTAAATAAAATTGTATATATTTTATATCTCTAGCTTGACTATGCGTTTTCGTACCAATACGTCACAGTCACAATGTAGGCACCGACGGAGATAAATAATTACTCTAAATGTAATATTTGGCTAGATATATAATGGATGCATGAAGATTGACAACAGAATCAATCGCGCCGTCCCGGCAACCAAGGATTCCATCTGATAGAAGAAGGATTTAGACCACCCTGAAGAAAAGCCACCCCGTCAACAAAAAATTCCTGCAAGAGGAAAGAAGATATATGACCATTCTAGTTTTAAAAGAAACACCGCCCTGGCATCAAAGCATTCCTAAAATAGGAAAGAAGAAGATATAAGATCAACTTGGTCTTGGAAGCGCCGCCCGGAAACTAAAAATCTTAACTACGTGGATCTACAAAAATATATTTCAGGTACGATTTCTTTTTCTATATCTGGCCAAATTATTTAAATCACATCTTGTACATTTTTTTTTCTATTTTGAAGTCTTAAATTTTGGTGACTAAACTGCAATACATATATATCCTATGTATTGAGATTTAATTGTTTTAATGCTGTTGTAATTGGTTCTCTATTTATAAGCATATAATTTAGGGAAGCAAATTTTCTACTTGAATACAGATATTTATTTTTTAAAATTTGCAGGAGTCACATCCTTGTGATAGCGGAAATTATTTAGTTAAGTATATATTTTTTTGTGTGTGAGTAACATGATTATGTAATACTGTGTATTTTATTCATTACATTTCCGGTGTGTTTTTTAGAATTGCGTCAGCTACTTTGTAAGGTTTTCGCCCGTTGTGGTTGATACCTTACTTCTAAGTTATATTCGTGATCTAGAGGTGTGGGAGTGAATGAAGAACCAGGCGTTGCCATGATCTTAAAATGTCATTATTAAGATCTTAACTTAAACACTAACAGTGATAATATTTATATTATAACTTAGCGGATCTGAGGTGAGAAAACACACAATACGTATTACCAAATAAGCGCGACTTTGATCACTGTATTCCCGCCTTTTCCTAATCTCAACTTATACACAATCCTAATAGATAACAGAATTATCCTACCTTAATCTCTTGTTTAACCGAATCATCTCGGATCCTAAATATCTTTTGTTTATCTAGCGTGGAATAGTATCCAGCTTGACTTGATCGCTCTGTCACGGATAGCTTCACACTCAATGACGACTTTCTTCTCTTCTTTCAGTTCATTTAAACTCAGACTAGCATAATCACTTCCCAATAGGTCATACGCTTACGTTAAACTTCTGCTATTTAAAAGGTTTCTAATTCGCATATTTACGCTTCGCTTCTGGATTTGGTTGGAAAGAATTTGCCTTTTTCGTCCCCAAAGAACCCAAGAGGAGTTTTTTACTAGAAAACGTGATGAGCTCGTCACAACTTGTAGAAAGGTTTCATAAAAATCTATAAGCATTTCGCAAAAAAATAAATATTTTTTCAAAAAAAAAAAAAAAAAAAAAATGATGAATATTAAATATTTATTTTAAGCTATTTTGTTCGAAATATAGAAGGTTTTGTTTTAAACTTGGCTTTTGATACTTTTCAATGTATTGTTTTTTATGAAAATTAGTTTGTTTTCATTGCGAAAATCTTCGTTATTATATTTTGATAAAAGTATTTTTATATCTATATAAATAGAGTGTGTGTGTGTTACAAATATTATCTGTTTAACAGATATGTATTGGAGTTTTGCTATTAATGATTAAGTATATGCATACATTTGCTTAAAATATGTTGACCAAGTATCAAATGATTAAATTTATAGACTTCTGTGAAGTGTGGTTCCTGCCAGAATCAGTAGCCAGAGTAGCCGCACTTGTTGGAGATCACCGCTGCCACACGCCTCGGCATTGATTCAAGGAGACTTTGGAAGTGTTCTTGGGGTACAGCAGACCAAGCAGCTTCCACACGTTGCCAAA
>BMAV01000420.1:364428-375269 GCA_019973955.1 Trichonephila inaurata madagascariensis
CCGGCCAGGGAAGAAATTCAATCTGGTGATTGACGAAGAATCTTTGGACAATGCGTGCCACGTGTGGTCGCACATTATCCTGATGAAATATGGCTGTGGCCAAGCCCTGAAGTTAAAGAAGGACAACTGGCTCCAACACCTCGGAGATGTAGCGCTGGCTGCTTAAAGTACTGGCAATGCGTACTAGAGGAGTGCGAGAGTGATATCCAATACCGCCCCATACCATAATACACGGTGCAGGACCAGTGTGGTGGTGCATAACGCAGCTGTTCAGCATCCTCTCTCCACAGTGTCTCCAGACTCGAATCCGACCATCGTGGTGTTGCAGACAGATGCGTGACTCGTCAGTAAAGACAACTTCATTCCATTCTGCCACCCACATCCTTCTTTCATCGCACCATTGGCAGCGGAGACGTCTGTGGTTCTGCGTCAAGGGTAGACCAAGCAATGGACATCTTGCAGACAGACCACTCTGCTGTAAACGGCATCGAATGGCACGCACAGACACTGAATGATGCATTACAGACTCAATGGGCTGCACTATGTTTCGTGATGTGACTGAGTGATCCGTCACTGCCATGTGCACAATTTGCCTGTCCCCACGTGAAGTGGTGCACTGAGGTGGATGCGATTGACCACGTCAGTCCGTCATACTCTCCTGCATCCAACGGTCACACATATCCTGAAAGATAATCGACAATCTCGGTAGGCCGCTATCCTTCCTCTGTCGAACTCGTATACTTGATCAAAAGCTGATCGCCGTTTTCTACGATACATAACTGATCGTTTTTTGAAAAAGCCACAAGAAATACACAATTGGCGAACTTGAAACCGTCGAAATCTCCAAGCCTTAAATAGCGCTTTGAGGTGGTACCACAGGCACGCGTGATGTGTGTCTGTGCTGAAATCCTAATCATTTGCATATCTTACCTCCACTAATGCATGTTGTAAATTTCATGTTATTTACATGCTTCCTTCAGGGTGTTGCATTTACGGTGGCCAGTATGGCGTGAAGTGAGAATCTATTTATGGTTTATTACACGCCATATAAATAATAAAAATGAATGATAAAAAAAGTTAAACATATTTTTAATTTACGGAATTACAAAATATTATACGAATTACTAATTATTTAGGTTGAAACATGGAAATTGAATAAAGGGGAAAGCACGTCTTTCTTCGTGCGAGTCAGAGAGAGAATTTCGAGCGAGTGTCCGTTCATATCAGTTCACTTCTCCTGCTCGCCGGTTGGTTCCAGTTAAGAGGAATTAGGTGGGGGCCGAGGCACGCCACAGTACTCCCCCCAAGTATCGAAGGTACGAAAGTTTTAAAGAGTTTTTCATTTGATGAAAAGTCCTTTGATTCACAGTCTATGAAAATTCACAGGTACTTCGGGTTGAATCTGACCTTTCTACCAGAGCGAGTAGTCGCTGGTATGGGCACATTTTGATCAAGTCTAGGAGGAAGTACAATCGGATAGTTACTTTTCTGTACTGGGAAGGGCTCCTTTGTTGAGTCTGTGTTATTCAACAGAAAAGCTGGCTTAAGTCGATCAATGCTGATCGTAGAGGTCTTGTCATTTATTTTGATTGTAAAGTGCTTGTCGGTCCTACTCAAAACTTCAAATGGTCCTTGATAGGGTGCTGTCAATGATGGTTTCAATCCCTCGACCCTAACAAAAATATGAGAGCAGGTTTTGAGGGCTGTGTGCACGAAACATGAGGAAGATGAATGACAGGAAGCAGGAGTTGGCTTAAGAGTCCGGAATGTTTCTCTCAGCCTTAAGAGAAACTCGGAGGGATCAGTTGGGGTCTGACTTGACGATTCAAAGAATTCTCCTGGAAGCACAATGGTTTTTCCAAATACCATTTCAGCGCAGGATGCATTGAGGTCCTCCTTGATGCACGCTCGCAGACCCAGCAGGACCACTGGTAGCGACTCTGTCCATTTTGTATCGTGACACCGAATAGCTTGCTTGAGGGTACGATGAAGACGTTCAACCACGCCATTCGAAGAAGGGTGGTACGGAGTGGTTCGAATTCGTTGTATTCCCAACATTTGTTTCAGGCTGTAGAGAAGACGAGATTGGAACTGGCTTCCTTGGTCTGTGGTTATGATGGCAGGTACACCGAAGCGCGATATCCAGTTAGCGATGAAGCTTTTTGCCACGGCTTCAGCGGAGATATCACGTCCGGGTCACCAATTATGGCGTGAAGTGAGAATCTATTTAAGGTTTATTACACGCCATATAAATAATAAAAATGAATGATAAAAAGGTTAAACATATTTTTAATTTACAGTATTATAAAATATTATACGAATTACTAATTACTTAGGTTGAAACATGGAAATTGAATAAAGGGGAAAACACGTCTTTCCTCTTGCGAGTCACAGAGAGAAGTTCGAGTGAGTGTCCGTTCATATCAGTTCACTTCTCCTGCTCGCCGGTTGGTTCCAGTTAAGTGGAATTAGGTGGGTGCCGAGGCACGCCACAGCCAGCAGTGTATTTTTATTGTAAAAACTTTTGATCTAAAAATGGCTTATTTATGAAAAGGTCAAATAGCAGAACTAAGGTATATTGCAAAATAATTAGGTGAAAAAGTAACGGATGATTTATAAATTATAGACCTTAAAAATCTTATAGTAAATAACCCAAATTACGAGGAAGAATTCGTTAGAGAAATTTTAAATATGATAATTGAGATAAAGTTAAAAACTAGCACGTCACGTGTCAGCAAATATTGCACTTATGAATTAGAAATACTTCTTAAATTAAAGAAATACAACTCTAAAACTATAAATAAAGTAAAAAGGAAATCTGAAAGCGTTTCACTTAATCCATGTATTATTAAAAGTAAGGAGAATGAGGTTGAGATGCCTGTCCTTAAGGATACAGAAGCCTCATTAGATATGGATTTTGAAAAATATACTGAAATATTTACAGGTGAGCATGGGTCGATCAAATATATTCTGGATGATGGTATGACGTGTCTGCGTCCCACAAAGCTGGAGATTGAGTGTGGGCTGGGACACGTGGTCTCAAAGCCAGTTGTTAATCCGGGACATTTGGATCGGGTAAAATATTTTTTGGAGGATCAAACAATTGAATTCCTGGAACCGGATTTAGAACAGAATGGTCTACCAAGAACGGAAATAGGGAATGAAATTCAGACTCGCAGACAACGAAGTAAAGAAGCAGAAAAGAGCACACGCCTAGAAAATGAAGATGATTAATTTAGATTGAGAGAATGTGTAGTTGAAAATGGGGAGGATTTTGTGTCTTCGTTTACAGGGGAAGGCACGGACAATGGGAATTTGGTTAAACTTAGTGATTGTGAGGTTATGGAAGCACAGCTGAGGAATTTGGTTAAACTTAGTAATTGTGAGGTTATGGAAGCACAGCTTGTGACGTCTCTCGCGTCCTTCTGCTAACATAACTCCTATGTTCTTTGACGGCCACAATTAATGGCAAAACCTTTCCAACCCAATACCAAGAAGAGAAACGGATCAAATATGTAAATGAGATATACTTTAAAAGGATAGAAGTTTTGATGATAAGATATAGCGCGGCAAGCTTAGAGATAGTTTAGTGTGGAATCATTCTGATCAATAGCGTGGCAAGTTTAGAGATAGCTTAGTGTGGAATCTTTCAGATCAAGAGTTAGCAGTCCGATAGCTTTGGAAGGAATAGAAACCCAATATAAAGAAGTTGGAATCTTCATATATAAAGTGAATTATAAATATCTCTCTAAAGGTGAAGGAAAGAGATCTGCAAAAGGTAATATTTGACATAGGTATTTAGATGAATCGGTTTATTAACTATAATTAAGATAAAGGATCTAGTTGCGTGATCTGACTTAAATACAAGGTTTAATTGGGTGTTAACTCTCACTTTAAATATAGTTGTCAAATTAGAATTAAGTAATATAAGTTATTCTTATTAAAAGTTGTATTAAGAACTACTATGTCTCATCATTTTGATAATCCCACACCTCTAGCTTACGCGGAACCGGAACGACATGGTCATCACAGGACGGCTATGTCGCAAGCTGAGGAATGAGGAATCAGACCCCTTGATTCAGGGGATAGAGAATAATGCGAATGATGATGCAAGTGATCAGGAAAAAGCATCAAAGCAATTAGTTCCTGTAAGACGAGAAATCTTTTCTAAGTTAAATGTGACAGAGTAGGACCCCTTCTTATTATACCAGGAAATAAATATATTTTATCTGATATGTGTATGTCGCCAAGATACCATGAGTCAGTACCAGTGATCAGTACCAGTCAGTCTGATATAGCATCCACATCCCTCGTGGAAGCGTTGTGTTGCAGACTTTTAGAAGAAGAGGCCTTCCTAAAGAAATCCAAACAGACACACAAAAAATTAGTAACTTACTATCCTTTACGAATGCCCTTTACATTCAAAAATACTTTCAATTATTTCAGCAGGGTGATGCCTGAACTACACCGAGAGTATAAAAAGTTTGATTTATCACATTTAAACAATGTGATTGTCTTTTTAGAGGGCTGAGACTTTCCTATAGACCACATGGATGGGATATTGGTGCGAAACACACGTTTAGCGGTCAGGCCAGCGGAATGTGAACTCGCTCAGGATGGCATTGAATATCGTGGTCATGTTGTGGGGTTGAGAAAGCAGTCCCCAGCTTAATTTAAGGTTAGGGCAATAAAAGATTTTTCAATTTCACGGTATATAGCTCAGGTTAAAGTTTTGGGATTAGCGGGATATGATCGACAATATATCCCTATGTTTTCTCGTTTAGTTCCTCCAGTGACAGAAACGTTAAAAAGAAAATCAAAGAAAGGGGACATTAAATGGACTTCTGAATGTCCAGAGTTCTTTAGACAATTCAAGGAAAATTTGTCGACTAATTCAGTTTTATACGCCCTTGATTTCACGAAACGATTTACTCTTTTCAACCCGAAACGATTTTTTACTTATTTTCTTTTCTATGCTGAGCATAAATTCTAACTTAATTTCAGTTTTCTAAAGAAAAATGTATGGTATTCACAATCGTCTGAAAAAAAATTTCTAGAGAAGAGAGTTCCATTATATATATATATAATATGTGTCATATACCTCTTGATTTTTGGTTTAATTCATGATAATCTTATGTGTATAGTACGTAAATTTTATAATTATTTGTTACTAACAATTTATTTTATTAACTAATGCTAATTTTTAATTCAATAATTTACTTTTTACTATTTTTTGTTCCCAAAATTGACAAAATCAAAATAACTGAGTGAGGTATATGATACGAGAATGGTAGACTTTCAACTCTACCTCTCCTGAAAAATTTTTGTGTACATCACTGGAACTATGCAAGAATATGAGGAAGAAGATTGACTGTGACACAAAGTGATGTGACGTTTGCTAATTCGGGAAGGGAATAATACTTTTCTTCTATTCAAATCAGGATTTTATGAAATTTCTAATTTTAATTAACTGATTTTTAAAAAATAATCTTTAAGAATCTCACTTGATGAAAATAGAGAGAGAGCAATATTTTTTAATCTTAATATAAACAATACTTCTCAGAAAAATTAAAATGTGCGTATAGATGAAAACTTATTCAAATAACTTATTTTACTTTGCTCAACTATATTCAAAATAATTATTTAAAAAAAAACAAAAAAACACTGCTTTTCATTCTAAATCAATAACAATTATTCTACACTTTGAAAGCATTGGATGTGTAGAATTCATGAATAGATTTTGTTCTCCACCCGTCTTTTCTACACTTCCCATAAAAATTATTCATTATTAACCATTTTTTGAAAAATTTCCAATAAATTTAATCTCAATTCATCGTGGACGCAAATAATTTGACATTTTCATCAATTTAAAACTTTCCAAACATCATAAACTTCTATTTCTGTTTAAAGGTGAAAAGTGTCGGAAAGAAACTAAGCGATTTATTCAAAATTTCTATAAGGATGAAAATTTGTGGGAAGGATGCAGGAAAAATCGATTTTTTTGAAAGATATTACCTTCCAGCCGTGTGTAGATCTTTCGAAAATTATTCAAGATTTTCCTAGTAGTGTGGAACAATTACCAAATAAGATTATGAATATCACCCAAATATACACATTGCTAAGGAATATTCCAAATGTGCTGAAGCAATAGTTCTATATACAAAAAATATAGAAGAGGAGAAAGACACTGAGGCAATTGAAATGGAAATGAAGAATATTAGAAACATTGATAATCTTGTCATTTTGAAAAAGGATTATTTGGTTTGTATTTCACTTTTAAAAAAGTTGAAATTATTCAAAGTGATTAAAAAAAAAAAGACAAATAATCTATATTTTACCCTAAGTAAATCTTGCATCGAATAGTGGAAAACCCTCCGTGTGCATGCTTAGAAAATGATTATTGCATTCAGCCACATCCTTTGTTTTGGCAACGATTAAGAATGGATTTTGCGCAAATCGACCTCCGAAGGAGGTTTTGGGGCGTTAGATTAAAATTTCTGTTTTTGGATTATTACAGCTATAAATTTGAAATCTGGCATGCAAATTTGTTTTGCTGAGTAGAAATTCGCTAAAAACGGGGTTCCCGAAAATCTACAAGGGTGAGGGTTAAGGGGGAGTAAAAGATAAAAATTTATTCCTTTTTAGAAATTTGAAGTCCTATTCTTTTTGAATAAAGAGATGAGGGCTATGAAAACGCTTTTGAATGCAATTGAAAGCCTAATGATAAGAATTAGATATCAATACCTTATAAAAAATATATATATATAAGTCATATGTTATCATGAAATAACCCTGCGAATCAGGTAGGTAACATCAAAAGTATTTTATAAAATTAAATTTGATTATTGTACAAAATAATTCTCATTTAATCATTAAATCTCATTAGGAAAAAAATTAATTGCATGTATAGATGAGTCCTTATTTGCATATTCAATCAATTTTATTCTCGTGAATTTGGTAATAATGTAACATTCAACAAAATATTCATTAGTGGGAGAAAAAAATGTAGTTATATCTTATTCTTCGTTCAATACTATTCAAATACATCTCGGTGAATATGAACCGGATGGATATCTTGGTCTCCAACCGAGAAATTTCCAATGGACAATTTTGGAAAATTTTCAACAGACAAATAATAAAATTTCTTTAGAGAATTTTGCTATTTTAGACGATTCTTTGGTGGTGTCTTTCGGATCGATAGGTTATTCGTTTTACAGAAATACTCGGTGGATTAGAACTTTGGAAAAATTTATGTCCCACAGTATGTGTTTTACAAGAGATACGGAAAGTGAAGAGTATATTTTACGAACGCGTTTTTTCTTGATCAATTACTGAAAAAAAAAAAAGTTAAGAGAGAATCCAAATTTAGATCTTCACTGACAGGTACTGCACTCCACCATTTGTAAAGTTACAAATGTGAAGGGTATTTGAAAAGTGTGTGTGGATTAAGTTACATGGCACTTGCAATATATTTTTTAAAGTTTTGATGAATTGGCCCAATAATTTTTACAAGAAAATTGTATATGATTAAAAAGTATGAATAAATTGGATATATATTGTGCTATGATGGATGTAAAAGACAATTAGAGTTTACGCACAGTAAGAGGCAAAATTGTGAAAACCTTTTGGAAAAAAAATCTATTTTTGATGTTTGAGGGCTCATAGCATTGTTTTTAAAGTAATACAATTGAATTGCTGGGTTGATGCATAATTATCCGACATTTTTTCAACAAATTTTACTTAACAAAATCAATAACAATATTTGACAAAAACATGTTTAAACGATTATTCGGGAGCGTAGTCACCGCTACTTCGATTACTACTTCCCATTTCCTTGGCAGATGGTCGATTCCATGAGCGAAGACACGATTCTTAGAAGCGATCCACGCTTTGACATCAGCCAGAAGAGCATTATCTCGAAATCCGACCTCTTCCTGGCTTATCCTTCAAGGTGGTATCATCTGATTTGAAACGAGCAAATCACTCCGTACACTGACTTTCACAGATTGTTCCTTTACCAAAAAGTTCGTTGTGATCGCGAAATGACTGTGCTGCTTTCCATCCTTTCTTGAAGTTGCAGAGCATAATATGGCGAATATGACTATGGTTTTCGACACGCATTTTTCTAAAAGAATGGAGAAGGTTATTTTTATACAAAAATAATAAGCAAAACGCTACTTTTCACTGATGAAAAACGCGCTGATATAAAAGCCGGATAATTATGCATCAACCCAATATGTACCATTTAAAAGATAATTTAATCAAGTTATTAATGAAATAATTTTTATGAAGGAAATTGTATTATCACATAAAAAGAAAATTTAAATACGAAAAAAACGAGGTTAGTTAATACTTAGTTGGGCAACCTTTAGCCTTAAGTAAGGCCTTTCTCCAAGGAGTGAACTTGCATTTTGTCATCACTTGTTATATGATTCCATGCTTTAATTATTGCTCCTATTAATCGGATTTAATGCCGAGTTATTTTTGTTCACTCAAGTTTCTCTAGTCTCACCTTCATAGATTTTCAATCGGTTTAAGAACTGGACAACTTCCAGGTCATTCTGATAAAGGAATATGATTAATACCTTGAGTCGAGTGTTTTATGGCGCAAGAGCCAGTTTTGGCTATACTGCGCCAAACATTCATAGGTCTGTGGTCTGGACGGGAAAAGAAGAAATTGGATGACAAGATGGAGGGATTAATACCTTGAATCATTATTTTACATACAGTAGCCACAAGGTATGGAACTGAATCCTATTGAAATATAAATGCTTTACTGTCTTCTAAAGATCATGAGTGAAAGGGTTTGAGCTCAAGTATTTCTTTTATATATTTTGGAGTATTTATATTTGCATTAATCAGACAAATTCTGCTTATTCCTTTTGATGTCACACGACTCCATATCATGACACTAACAGGGTATTTCACTGAAGATGTAACACAATCAAGAGAAGCACAGCTTTGCTGATTCTTCATCTTATGCACAAAAGGACATCACAACTAACAGGGAGATTTTGGACTCATCAATATAAATAACATTGTTTTGTTGTCCAATTAACATGGGTTTTAGCATTTTTATATCTAGTTTTGAGAAATAAAACTGGTTTTTCACGGAATTGTAACATTTAGACAAATTATTTTATCAGCATAATTCATAATGAAATATTAGAAGCAAATCAGCATCCTTGGAGCCAACTATATTTAAATTCTCAGTATATACAATTGTGTATACCATGACAAATTGAGTTAACATTCACTTTTACACATTATACTGTAATAATCCTGTTAAGTATATATTAAATCAAAATAGTTATCGGTAAGCAAATAAATGTTTTAAAGGGCAGAAGAAAAAAGTTACAGGCAAAAAACTATAACAGCTTCTGATAACTTTAATTCTGCCTCTTATATGAATCTATCTTTTTGGTTTTCAATCTTTATCTTAAGCTTCAACTTAGGCATTAAAGTTTTCATGATGATAGTGGACCGCTTTTGAAAAGTAACAAATAATATAACTTTTTTTTAGTCAAGAGATAATCAATGCTCATATTTGAGTCTCCAACATGTATCTATTTCTACAACATGTAAACTTTGAAATGTATTTCATGAAATACATATTTATAATAGGTATAATTACTACTAATAAAAAAAACACACACACAGTAAATCCCATGCATATCAATTAACTTTTATTAAGAATCTCCACCTTATTTTAATTTGCTTATTTTTCAGAATATGCTCAGTTAAACAAAAATCTTAGTCTCAGAATAATAAACATATTAGCAAAGAAACTTATATGATCCAATACCAACAATTTGGAAGGAGTTATGCTGTTAGATTAAGGAGATATGATTAATTTTAAACCCCACCAAAATTGTACAAATAGTTCAATCTCTCACAAAGAGAAATAAACATTATTATTAACAAGATACTGGACAAATAATCAGTCAGAACAGTGAATTGCATAAACATTTGATAAATAAAATAAAATATTAAAAGTTAACACAAAATAACAATACATAGACATATTAAAATCTTGAAATGCCAAAGAATATGTGTATATATACATACTAATCTGGTTAATTCCCATGTTGACAATAGTTAAAACAAACTTTAATATTCAAACAAAAATAGTTATTTGTAAGCAATAGTTATCAAGACAGTCTTTTGACAGCATTGTATCAATGTATTTTTTTGGCAAGCTTTATCAGAAAATAACTATTTCATAAAATAAGTTCTGATCATTTCAATTAAATTAAAAATTTTTTTTTTTTTTATTATATAAAAATCTACACCATTGTAATTTCATATAAAACATTTAGGAAAGCATCCAGGAGAAAAAAACCTTAATATCTTTTAAAAATTTGTGAACAAGTTTTGTATTGAAAGAAGTTAGATTAGTTAAATCATAGCAAAGTTAATAATACATTTTAAAGTTATATTTATTTATCATTTTTACACACACATTTAACACCTAAAATGCATCTCCATTAATATACTGAACCAATTTCTAAATAAAGTTAAGATAGAAAGAAAGTTTAATTTGCTATGTACTTAAAAATGAAATTCAAACGTAAGCTAATTTGTTTACCAAGATATTCTGTACTAAAGTAACAACTCTATGAATAGATTACTAAACAAATAAATACAAAAATTAAAATATTAAATTAATTTCTATGTTTTTCCCACCTTATTTTCAAAATGGTTTTCAGAAGTTCAATTACTTCATATCCTTTTACAGGAAGTAAAATATATACAATATACAAAAAATCATACCTATGATAAATTATATTTGATGCTTGTATTTACATTGGAATAAATTAAACAAGTCTTTTTGGAATGTA
>BMAV01000420.1:375369-388186 GCA_019973955.1 Trichonephila inaurata madagascariensis
CTTTATCACAAATGGGACAAAAAAAAAATTCGCTTTGTGTATATATATAAATCAGTCTTATTATAGGTGCCGTATTTTCCTGTATATAATCCGCAGAGCCTTTTTTGAGTAAAAATATAAAAAATGTTGCATAATCTGCAGCAATTTTTATGGCGAATAATCCAAAATATATACTGCTGATAATGTAGCATGAGATAAAATTAAAAAAATACACAATATGATTAAATTATAAGTAATAAATTTAACAGAAAAAAAATTATTAAAATTCTTTTCTCTATCAGACATTTATTGTTCCCATAATTTCTGAGCTTTTGATTTAAATATGGGTTAATTCCGATGTCTAAAGGATGCAATTTCTTTATGTCCTGTAAGTGTTAGTTGTAAATGAGGACTTTCATGGCATTTTTAACATTCTCACTGAGATGTGCCTCATCGATTCATAATTATAAAGCATTAGGTTGCATTTTTCAAAATTACCAGTTTTTTTCCTTCCACAATTGAATATTTGACTTGTCTATGTTAAACAATCTTGCAGTTTTCCAATTTCCTACTCTGGTAGATTTCTCTATAATGTTTAGTTCAAAATCAGCCATGTAATTTACATGCTTCCGTTTCAATAGGACAATATCTGAACTTGAATATTCTCAGGATGAAATAACTCAGGTCAACACAGAATGCAAAACGAAGCTAGCAACTGTAATATCTTTCCGAGGAACCGAATTCCTTCTAGAACATAATTTGACGAAACTGATTTCAATTGAAATATGTCAGCTGAGTTGCAAAAGCTTTCAGCGCCATCTATTATTTATTTTATAAAACATAAATGGCATTTCTTTCAAAACTTTATTGTAAGCTTTTCTGTTTGAGAATATTTTTTTATCACGTTATCCATGACGATATATAAAAAGCGCAACAAAATTTGAATCTTTTTTTAGCACATAATCCACAGATTATATACAGGAAAATATGGTATGTATTTTTGAAGCAGTCTTCACTGTATCACAAAATTTAAGGTCTCTCATTAAGCAAGATTTTAAATCATTAAAAATGCACACAATAAATATTTAAAAAATATATAACGCAATGTTTAAAGGCAACTGATTATTGATAATAATATAGAAAATATTTATCTGAAAGTAACAAAAATATGTAAAATATTCCACTCATATGAAATAAAATAAATTAGCTAGCTAATTATAAAATAGAAAATTTGAATACAGAATTGTGTTTTATCAAGTACAAAAAACATGAACTTAACAAATGAGAGAGAATACACATAATTATGATTCATCAATTATAAATAGGTTTCAAAATTATCGATTATGAAAAAAAATAATTTTTATTTTTGTATAAAACTATCACACTAATATAGGCAAAATAATAATTAAAATATATTGAAGAAGAATTATTTTTAATTTTATGTAGAATGACAATAAATTTATAATTTACATTTAAGGAAAATAAATAACTTTAATTAAAAATGTAAAATATTTTCAAATTATAGTGACTTAAAACAATTAATGGAATTACATTTCTGATACATATCAGCAGAGGAAAATTCTACAAAATTTAGACGTGAAACTTCTTTTTTTAAGTGTAATTGTTTAAATTCCAAAATCTCTCAATCAACCCATCTTTTTTTTAAATGCTTCTTCTAAAAAGCGAAAGTATAAAAAAAATGTTAAAAGATAATATACACTAAGTAGCAGCCCAAATAACATTTATGACTTCAACAAAAATGTTTTTGTTTAACAAATATTGCTTTAAAATCACTTTTCTTTTTGCATAAATAATTCCACAACTAGAAAAGTAAATTAGTACAAATGTATTCATAGTTTTAATAATTTATAACATTTTTAACAAATAAAATAAATATAAATGCACAGAAAACACTTATGAGTAATTCTAAAGAGGAAAAAAAATCTGATTAAAAAAAAGTACTTTTTAAAAATAATTTAAATAAACCTTTAAGATGCTTAGTGATTAATTCATTGTTACATAATTATGACATAATATAATCAATTCCTTCTTACATCTCCATTAAATAAAATCTAAAAATTAAAAAAATCAGGATAAAAAAAATTTGGAAACAAAACAACATACACAACAAATGTAAATAACATAAAATACATTGAATTTTCAAAAACTTTACATATATATATCATTATTGATATATTACTCTTCATGTTAAAAAGCTAAATTCATAAAGTAATATTAAAAGATCAATGCAATTATTTTAAGCAAATCAGTCAATTTTGTATTTCAATAAAACCACAATTGCATTTATGAATGATCATACATATCAACAGAAATAAATATAAATAAAATACATTCTAATTTTTTTCTTTGTTCAAATAAAGTAGGAGATGCCACACACACACAAGAAAATAATGAAAATCAATTTACATTTATTACAATTTACAACAAACAGATAATTATTACATGTAATGTAAAACAGATCTCTTTTTTTTGTGAAATGTGTACTTATGAAAAATGAAAGTCCTCAATAGAGATTGAGATCAATAAAATAACTACATACAATTCGTGTACACGCTATATTTTCAATTTTTAGCAATTCCGTGAGGTTCTTTCTTAAAAATCCATGACATATCTCTCATTTTGGTAACATTACCTGAAATAATGTCAAAGCTTAAAACAAAGCAATAATGCTTCATGTTTTTCAATTTAATTTTAAAAATATATCTTTTTAACTCATAATAGTCATAAGCAATTTTTCATGCAGAAGTTTTTCGAGAAAGCACAGAAATATACTGCTAGTTTCAAACAAAAGAAGATGTTTGTTTGTAGAAATTTAAATTTCAGAGGATTACTGAATGAATAAAAATCCTGCATAAAAAGTTAATTAAAAATAATTAACATTCTTTTAGAAAATTTTTTGAAGAAGAGGTTTCAACATTTATCCTTATACTTTAATAAAAATACATTTAAATATTTTATATAATCTTAAGCATAAATAAATTATTTTAATTGACAATTTCAAAAGTAATACAAATTATGTAAGTTGAATTTAAAACAATTAGCAAATTGTTTCAAACAGTCTGAAAACTCTAATGCATCCAAACCAATAAACAAATATAAAGTATATTCAAGATCAAAATTAAGTAAAATGTACATCAATGTTAAGTTAAAAATAAAATATTTAATTTAAATAAAATGGAATGATTTTAATATATAATAAATTAATATTCTTCATCATTACAAGAATAATTTGCATTGCATTGTATATTCTTAAAAGACAACGGTTAAAATAATACTAAAGACTGGTGAGTTATAATTGGTAAAATACATTTTCACAAGAGTATTCTTCTAATTAGTAGACACAAAACATACTCAGACTGAGACAAAACCATACTGTGATTAATTATGATATATGTCTCTACCATCTAGGTACTTACAGCAGTTGCACAACTGAAAAGACAGCACACCTTAAAATATTTAATTATGTAAAACAAACATTTCATGTTTTGTCAGAAATGAAATCCCACATAAAAAGTCATAAATATTGAATCTATTCTTGAATTCCTTAGGAAATGAACTCAAAAATGTTTTTATCAGATTTCCACACATTTTTTTATGAATTATTAAGAACTTAACTAGCTTTTGATAATTTCATTCCTAGCTATGCAAAATATTTTCCAGAGCTTCACTGCTTCATTATACTTAGACTTTCAAGCTATTTACTTCTTAAATTTTAATTAGAAATGCTTTTTACCCTTTAATATTTTCCTATGTACTTTAAAATTTACTCATTTTTTAATTTTCCAACTCATAGCTGCATTATGTTTCATACATATGTTGAAACATTATGTTTCATAAATTTTTTTCTTCCATTTTTTAACTTAAATATCCTTTATTCCCCTTTGAGTTTTGACATTTGATTTTTAAATGTCACTTAATCTTATAGATGGCATCATCTCTTCTTTGTGTCTAAATTTACTTTTTATTCAATTCTTTATTTGGGCTGATTTTATTTCCACCCTTTTAACTTAATTAACACTACAAAAAAATTATTTTTCAGGCAGCATACGTGCAACAATTCCTTTTAAACCAAATTCAAGTTCTTCATCAAATAGCAATTAAAAATAAACTTTTTTTAGAAAGACATCTCACTGCTATTTTCACATTTGTATAAATCCTGCATCTCATTTACTTCTTTTAGCAACACAGTCCAATTAAAAAGAAGTAAAATGTCTTTAATTATTCATTGGCTAACTTTGCCCACTAGCTTTCCATGACTTTATATCCTGATCCCTGCAACTTGGGCAGGGATCAGTAATGTATTTTTTTTATATGGAAAATTAAAAAAAATGTTTTTATTTTATTCTTAATTATGATAAAAAAAAAATTAATTTTTTTACGTTAATTTCGGAACTAAGGATACAGCCCTTGGTAAAATGCATTGTTACCCAATCATAGCTCAAGTTCAGATTGTTTTTAACTTATAAGGCAATTAATTTTTATTTAATGCAAAAAATTAGAATTGTTTATAAGAAATAACTCTTATAGAATATAATTTAACAACAAGACTATTTCAAAGCTTAAAGAAAATTTAGAAAGTGCACAGTATATTTATTTTTAAAAGATAACAATATTAAATTTCTTTGAAAGAAAATGATGAAATGGTCATCAGCATTATAGTTTTCATTATTCCAAATATTCATGTACAAAGTATTTGTAAAAGTGATACAAATATTAGCAAACTGTTTTTACTATACAACTGAAGTAAGTTCTGTTTCAAATGTAATTGAATTCACTTTTACATACAATATCAAAGGATTTATTTTATATCATGTATAAAATATAACCATATATGGTACACATTTTAAGAGAAATTATATAATGTAAATAAATCATTTAACACACATGCACAAAAGATGTTAATTAAGAAACAATGGTTAATCTATAAAAATGAATTAAAAGTTCAAGCTATTACCAACATAAAATTGTGCTTTTGAAACTTTGAGTCATTTTTAATAAAGCATAATATATTACAAAATCATATTATTAATTTTTATTTATGAGGAATGCTGTTCCTCTAATTCTTCCATTTGGCAATGTATTGCTGTGTCAACAACTTCTAAGCTAGCCCAATCTAATTCTTTTATCAAACAAAGAACAGCAGATAAAATATTGGCAGACTAAAAAAGAAAAAAAAAATTATAATTTAATAAGATAAAATCATTTAGTACTAAAAAACATAATAGAAAGTCAAGAGAAATTAAGTATCCTAGTAACCGCAATCTATTGTTAGAAGAAAAACTTTCTGCTTAAAAAATATTACTTGAAAAATTATTTGAAAATATAACAGAAAGAAGGGAGCAGGAAATGCATATAAAATTATTAATATGGAAACTGAAAAAAATAATAAATAAATTCCAATTTCAATAGTGTAAAATATTTTTTTGTAGTAACATTAAGCTGAAATTCATTCTAGTTTTGTTTGGTAGTGCTTCCAATACTTTGACAGTCCACTAAAAGTAACTTTTATGAATGCAGAAGACAAATGTCATAATTCTTAAATAATATCAGAAGTTAACCCAGACAATTTCTTGGAAAGAGAACATTTATGTTAATTATGTCTTGTTACTTAATTGTGAAAACTAAAAAATTTTAAAGAATTATAGAGGAATTACTCTCTTGAACACATCATACAAGATATTCTTAAACATCCTAATAGAATGACTTGTTACTTTTACTAGCAGAGTAATTGGGGAATACCAGTGGGGATTTCGAAAGGGAAGATCAGCTACAGATAAAATACACATCATTAGACAAATACTTGTGAAGACCAGAGAGAGAACATAATGTAGATACTTATAATTTTTTTATTGACTTTAGAACAGTATACAATAGCATCATTAGAGGGAAATTGTATCAGGCAATGTTGGAGTTGGGAATCCCTAAAAAATTGGTTAACCTGATAAGAATGATACTCAACAAGGTAAAATGTAGAGTAAAGTTGGGATCAGAAGTATCAAATGCATTCTATACTGAAAAAGGACTGAACCAAGGAGACTCCCTGTCGTGTCAGCTGTTTAATACAGCACTAAAGAAGACAGAGACTCTGGTACACAAACTCGGAAAACAATTTTTGTTAAATCCATGCAACTGCTAGCATTTGCAGATGATATTGATATTGTGGGAAGAACTAAGGCAAATATAGTGGAGGCTTTCAATGCACTTGAGACAGCATAAAAAAATATAGGATTGATGATCAACAAAGAAAAAACTAAATTCATGGCAATAACAAACAGAATCCCAAACCTATAACTGCTGAAATTTAATGAATATGAATTTGAAGAGACTCAATTTAAATACTTCAGCACAATTGTAAATAATAGTAATGATACTAAAATTGAAATCAAAAACAGAATCAAAATGGCAAACAGATGTTATCGCGGATTGCAAAACAAGTTTAAATCTAAGTACATAAGTAGCAAAACAAAAATATAGTTATACAAGACTCTGCTAAGACCAATTGCTTTATACAGAAGTAAATGCTGGACAATTAACAAAGAAGATGAAGAGAAACCGATGACTTTCGAGAGAAATCTTATGAAAAAATTTTGGTGCAGTTAGAAAAACACAGAAACTGGAGAATATGATACAACCTTGAACTTCAATCGAAATACAGAGAACTCAATATAGTCAAAGTGATCAAGGCTTCCCAAAAAAGGTGACTGAGACATGTATTTCGATATAACAAGGAAAAAATCCCATTAAGAAAACTCCAAACTCCAGAGGGAAAAAAGAAAAGACCAAGAACAAGGTGGATGGATAAAGTAGAAAAGTGACTGAAGGACATGGGAATCAACTGATGGAAGAACATAGCATCAAATAGATCAAGATGGCCAAAGCTGACTGAGACAACCTTGGCTGATAACCAGCTGTAGAGTTTGAAAAGAAATATTTTAAGATTTCATTAATATTGCAGGTAATAGTCATATTATTTGAAGAACAAAGATAGTTCATGCTAATTTTATTCAACATAATTAGTTGGGTTTGTTTTTTCATTTAAGTATATTTACAATTCAACATTATGCAAAAGTGTATTGACCATAAAATCATTCAGAGCCTAAGTCTATGTACACTAATAATTTAAAATCAATTATGAATAAAATAGTGAATGTCTCTCACAAGCAGGAGTTTGTTAACATTGAATTAAAGCTACAAAAAAGGTTATTACAAATTGAACAATGAACTTAGATTTATAGTCAGAGAAAGAGGACAACTTCTACCTCAAGAAAATTAATTAGTAAGCCAAACTGCACTCAACTCATCAAACTTTTGGCTAATACTACACGAATTTACATGCCTAGTTTGATTATATGTGTAACATCCTTTTTATTCTATAGACATTCTATGGTAAAATGAAGATCTAAACTCAACAATCAATGGCACTGGAGCCTAGATTTACCATTAAGTGCGTGGGGTTTTCTCATTGTTACCAAATATCATTTAACCTACAATGACTGCTGTTATTATTTTAATTATTTATTTGATATAAGACAGAATGATTGAAAAAACAAACAAAAAAACTAGGATATATTATGTAGCTAAACATAATTGGCTATATACTTTGTATTATTTAATTTTTTAAAGTAAATTCAATCATTAATTGCTGAAAAAAGTTTGCAAATTTTAAGTTGATAAAAAATTATTAAATTTCACAATAGTTCATCATATTCTAGCAATTTCTTAATATATGGCATAAAAGTTTTAGTTTTACTACTTTGAAGTGAATTAATGGATATTAGAAAATCAACATGATTTACTTAAGGCCAACTGCCATATTTTCAAAAACTACCTTTCTCCAACAGATGGCGTTGTTTGCAACTCGAATGACGTCAAAGCGATAAAGTTTGTAAAAAGATAACCCGTCGTTACCATAGCAACGGGGTGTGGTTAAGAAGTGATTGACAGATATAGTCGGTTTCAGAACGCTTGCGCAGTTGCAGTAAAATAAACAAACTATTCAAAACCATAATCAAATGGTGAGAACAACAAGGGGGTGCAGTGTTTTGTTTTGTAAGTGCTGTCTTTTAGAATTGCCATGGAAGTGGAAATGGATGCGTAGTCTTTTTTTTTTTATAAATCCGTGCAAATATTTTGGGATATCCACAAGTGAATGAACAAGTACGTTTACATTTTCTTGGGTATCATAAACATTGCCCATAGGGTTAAGAATAAAGATGGAATTTAAAAAAGAGTTTTAATTTTTGGTGGAAGGATTTGATAGACCTCCAGTTTTATTTTTGTACAGATATCTTTTTTTATTTGTATTAGCGTATTTAATTCAATTTTTTTTGTTTGATAGATATGTAATAAATTTCTTTCTGCTCATATCTTAGATACAAATTGTATTTGAAATTGCTATGTAAGAATACTCATCAGGAAATAATCATTTTCAATTTGAGTCTTTCACAAGAAAATGTTACTTTTCTAAGAAAATAACCTAGAGCAATTTTTTCACAAATAGTTTGTATAATTCTGTTTTCAAACACATCTATTTCTTGTTTTACAAATAAATGTTATTATTTCCGATACGCATGAAAATATGACAAAAATTTCACTAAATTACAGTCGTCACTAAACCTGAAAAAAGTTCATTATTTGGAAAATTTCGTGAAATGATTTATCTTTCAATATAGTTTAAAAAAACCACTTAAAAAATAAATTTTAAATTCACATAACTATACATTATTATAAAATTGTTCACACACCTTTTTTGCAAGTTAATATCTATTTATTTTACATATCTTACCTATCAAAAAGAATTCGGCTAGGAAAGCAGGGGAAAAAAACAACTTTGTCAAGAAATACTCAGTATTTCCAACTTTAAAAAAGTACTTTTGTATTATGATTAACGCGAATTTGAATAATATTTTCCAAATTTAAGCTTACAAGTAATTTTAAACATGCATATTTTATGACCAGTAATTTTAAGAATGCGTGTTTTTTAATTTAACTACTGGTTAAGTCTATTAATTTTGTTTAGAGTTTTTTCATTTTAAAAAAAATGTTTTCTCTCATTCCTCGCATTTTTGCAGTGCACGAAATACCTCATCGGGCGTATATTTTTTTTTCACACAATTCAAGTCTAATCGTTTCAAATGATTTTACTTGCTCATTACATCACATGTAGGTCCAGAAATATTTCAAAAACAGAGAGAAAAAAATCGAATCCCAAGAGATAAAGTTCGATAAATGGAAAATGCATTTAGCTATTTATAGGTTATTTGACGAAGAAAATCATAAAATGTTCTTGGTTCCAGGAAAAAGTTCGCAAGATAGAGGTTCGCAAATGGAGGGTTGACTATATTATATTCATCGAATTAATTTCCAAATTAAGCTTCCTTTTTATTACACTTCCTTAAGTTGGTATGGAATTGAAAACCTGTTTCCTTGTTGAATTTTAATAATTGTTCTTATAGATAATCCGAGAAAAAGCATGAATATCGTTAAATTTAGAAACCTGGAATAAATATGAACATTTTTAAAATATTAACTTAAATGTTTTAAAAAACTAGCTAGAGTTCTCAGATCTAAATTTATATAAAACTTATGGAACAGATATACATATAAGTATCTTCAAAAAATTTCAAAATTATATTGAATAGAAAACCCTTTCATATCTTCCAAAACGAAAATCTGAGAAAAACACATAAAATTTGTAAAGGCATAAACCAGAAACTAAAAATGTCCGTAAATCTCTAATTTTTTAATGCGTTTTTTTCCAAATGAAGAAGGTTGTAAAATAGCTTGTAATTTTCTATGAGACAAAAATTGTTTTAACATATAATTATATCATATAGGAGATAATCTCTGACTGCAATGTAATGGTATTAATAATAAATCATTATTATTGTTGTTACTAAAAATCAATAACTGTATGAATCAAAACTTGAATTTTACTTTACATAAGCAGCATAGAATAAGTCTAATTGTCATACATCACTTTGACACTACTGGTACTGCAATTCATGGTTAGCTGTTCTGTGATAATGGTTTAATTTTTTTGATAAGTATGTAATTATCTTTTTATGGATCATGTCTAAGAAAAAGGATTTAAATGAATTATTTATAAAGTTTCATTTTTAAAATTGGTCTTTTAAATAAAATAACGTAGTATATATATACATTACATACGTTCAATAAAAGTATATTAATTGCTTGAATTAATGAAATTATATACTGATGTATAAAATAACACTTTGTTAAAGCAAATTTCAGCCTTTATTAGTACATGTATTTTTATGTTACTAATAATTTTTGAATTGTGCATTTATTGAAGATATTTAATTAATGTAGTAACTTTTTTATAAATCAATACAAATGACTGGATTTTAAAAATATGAAGAAGCCAACAAGCTGATTCTTTGGGATGACAAAAAAGAGAAAAAAAAATCTTTGGGAGGAGTAGAAATTACTTTCAAACAGCTAAAGGAAACACAATAACAGCTAGAATGCACAAATTTTTTCTTGCATAATGTACGATGAGCAATTTTCGTCTTTGAACAGTGAAGAAAGGCAAACGGGGGTCAAGCAGTCGTTAAAACCACAGATTGGGCTTCTATCCCTCCCCCTCCATTGTGGAGGGACCAAGAGGGAGACACCAGATATTTTTTTGTCTTCAGTTTATGTCGTTTAAAATGGAATTCTTAGTACACAGTTTTGTTGTATTTTCATGAATACCAGAAATAATAACATTAATTTATAAAATAAGAAATGGAAATGTGGTTAAAAAAGATTATAACAATTTATGAAAAAGTGCTCTAATGACCATTCACAGAAAAATGACGTTTTCTTTTAAAAGACTCGTATCGAAACTTATTATGTTCTCGATGAGTGTTTCTTATAAGGCAATTCAGAAATTCAAATTTAAGTACAATTTGTTTCTACCATCTACATTTTCTTAAACAGGATACCACATAATGTAGCCTATTTTCTGTGTTACTACATTAAATGAAACTGTTATTTGGTTATGAAAATCACACATATGCGTAAAAATTAAACAATATGTTTGAAATGAATTAGGAAAGGAGCTTATAATTTTCTTTAAGACCAAAATCGTTTTAACCTACAATTATATTATATAGAAGCTAATCTCTCATTGTTATCGAATGACATTATTAACATCAAATTATTATTATTGTTACTAAAATTAATAACAGTATGCGACTTAAAACATGAATTTTCATTTACATGTACAACACAGAATATGTCAGGTGTATTGTTATATGACACTTTTATCAACGATGTAATTCAGAATTCGAAGAATACGTAATTATTCGAATCTCGGCATACACATGAACGATGAATAGTGAGTGAATATTAACGTCGCACTGGGCTACACGAGGGCTTTTGGCGACGGACCAAGTAATTTTGAACCATGGTCAAGTGACTTGGAAGACACCTGAGCTGGCACCCCCTCTCTCCTAACTACCTCACCACACCAACGAGAGGATGTTTGAGCTCTCGACAAATATAATGTACATCGCTGCCATACACGGCGGGTCTTTAGTGGTACTGGGCTCAAACTCGTGACAAGGCCAGCCAACAATCCGATACCTTAACCACTCGACTACCGCTGCCACATGTCTATGTTCAAACCTCCTCCAGTGGGTGTGGTGTGGAAGTTAGTAGAGGGGGGTAGTTCAGGTGTCGTCCTCGTCACTTGATTAAGGTACATAATTAGGAGATCGGTTGCCAAAAGTCCTCGATTAACGAAAAAGTACGACGTTAATATTCCCTCACTCAACCCTTATTAAAAGTTGTATTTTTATGTTACTATTAATTTTGCAAAATTTTTATTAATTGTGCGGTTATTGAAAAAGATATTTAATTAACATAGTAACTCTTATATAAATCAATTCAAATGATTGGAATAAAAAAATATGAAGTGACCGAAACTGATTGTTTGGGACAACAAAAAATAAATAAAATTGCTTTGCTCCCATAAAAATAATTTTTCTAACAGGCTTTAGTAGTAAAAGTATGAGTTAAAAGCCATTTTCTTGAAAGAACCGATTATTCTCACAAATTTCTCTCTTTATCAGGCCCGCATTTCCGCTTAGGCGAGCTAGGCACATGCCTAGGGTGCAAGAGATTTGGGAGCGCAAAAAATTGGAGAGTGAAAAAAAGAGAAAAAATTAAAAGAAAGTACAACACCTAATATTTATTAACAAGGCAATTATTCTCTTTCATTTTTATACCTAAATTATCAAATCTTCATTTCGCTATCGGCGAAATTATTATGTAAATCGCTTGGCTTTTCTTCCTCAAATCATATTTTGTTTCATGTTTACTGTTATTAAGTTGTGTTCTCAAAACTCAAAATAAAATCTTTATCGCTGCGTCTCTCAAACTGTAGGGCGCCCTCCCCCCAGGAGGGTGTGATATGAAAAATCAAAAATAAAAGATTTAAAATAATTATCAATTTAATAAAATAATTTACAATTTAAAATAATTATAAAGTGTGTGTGTGTGTGAAATACATTCTTAAATAAGAAACAAATGAAGTACACATTCACACTGATGTAATACACACTACTTATAAATGTACCAAAACTACACAAAGTATTTAATAATTTATCAATATTCAATTAAAAACAAGTTTAGTAATTACTAGTGACTCCCCTGGGCTTGTCATACAAAACTTAATGTTTATCTTGATAATTAGTACAGTTTATAGTATAAGTCGTATTGTATTGTGGTTTTACCATCAAAGTACATTATAATTGCATTCAATACATTGTACGAAGGGGGTCTGCGATGAAAATTATGACTGAAAATT
>BMAV01000420.1:393602-439512 GCA_019973955.1 Trichonephila inaurata madagascariensis
CCCTCTCCCCCCCATAGCTGTCCTGGTCAAACGATTCCCTTTCTACTGGTCATTCTAAAATTTAAGCAAAGACTAACAGTCAGCTGATCTCAAGGTCACTTGACCATTGCCTCTTCCAAAGGATGTCATGAGGAGTGGTTTCTGACATAGTGTTCTAGGGTTACTTTATTTTTAACCCCCCACCCCCTTTTTCATGAAAAAAAAGCAGAATTAGTGTTTCTGAAGTGATTAAAGTCATTATTCCTGTAGCAAAATATTCTTTTTCATAAAATATAGTATTATTAATGTGTATTTAAGCAGTTTATGTGGTAATTTTATTCTAAAGTAACGTATAAAATTTTTTTTACGTAGATTGCATACACATGGCGCCATCTGCAGATTTTGTAATAAAGCTTGACAAATATGGTGTCAGAAAATTTTGGAAGCAAGGATATATGTATTTTTCGTAATTTTAAAATTTTCTAGACTATTTCTGACATTTCTACCTTTCAAGGCAGATGATTTATATGAGTAATTTACGTTCTCAACAAAAGTTTTACGCCTGAATAATGCGATTTCATTGAGCAAAAGTACCCTAACCATGTCAGTGCATTTGGCAGTCCCCCTTAAGAAAGAAAAAATTCTTCTTATACTTTATTTTTTTCTTCTCATAATTTTAGCAAAAAAAAATACTCATGTTAAGAACGAATAATGAAAGCATTATTATTTCCACAAAAGAATATGCCATTCCGAAAATTTAAAGGCAAAACAGATTTAAAAGAATATTAAGAAACATACTCTGCTCTTCCCTCCTTTAGGCAACATTCTAATTGCAGTGGGTCTTTCACATCTCTGAGGCATACGCTGCACGTAAGGTGGGGCAAATGCACATTTTGGAGAATAATGTTCTTTTGTTGAAGAAGATCCAGACGGTGTTTCTGGATAGTGCTCTTGTTCTTGGACAAACTCACGCTCAAAGCTTTCTTGAAAATTAGCACACATGTTAGAATTGGAAGTAACAGGACTTGATTCAGCAGAATGTGCATTAATTTGTTGATAATTTTCCTCTCTTTCACTATAAACTGCTTCTTGATAAAAAGGTTGGGATAAATGATTTACAGGTTCCATCTGTTTTGGTGCATTTCTGGCCATGTGAAATGATTCAGTTCCACTGAAAAGCAAAATTGTATATTAAAAATCATGCATTAAATTAATACGAGGAGGACTTTTAGGTCATTTTCAAAGCTACTTAGGAATGCACAAATAAAACTAACAGCAAAATAATTTCAAAAGACTTTAAAAAAATTATGAAATAGTATTTCTTTTCCCATTACAATTTCAAAATTAAATTTGAAAGAGAAAAAAAGGTACTTTTCAAATTTATTAAAAATCATGGAAAGTTAAATACTACTTAAAAATATGACCCAGGATACAATATATTCAAACTTAATGTAACATAGAGATGGAAAGATTTTAAATTTCTAGCATATATAAACTAGTTTTGAATTTAAAATATATTAAACATTCATCACATTTTTAATTTTGCTGAATTATAAAAATATTTGCCTGAATAGTAAACTAAGAAATTTAAATAATAAGATATAAACAAGCTTAGATATAAATAGATACAGCTTCATTCATTTTATACTGTCACCCATCAAAAACTATATATATATAATTTTGAATGTCAAAAATAAAAAAACAATTAAATTTATAAATACATTGCAAATTTCTTTTCTGGATACCTGTTGAGCTATCCGTAATATATGCAATAATTATATAATTTCCGTCAAGATAATTTTCACAATGCAGACTTGTTAGCCATTTTTATCTTACTAGTTATTTCTTTTCAATCTTAAAGACGTTATTTCATTAGCAAAAAATGGGGAAAACTTAATAGAAATTTTTTTTGAAGGTAAATGTGTGTAAAATGGTATTAGGCATTAGCAACAACGAAAATAACAAATATATGTAATATTCATATATAGTATATTTCAACTCTACTTTTTTCCCCTGATCATTATGATTTAACACCAGAACTATAGCGGTGATCATTTTAAATCTATTTTAACTTAATATAACTTTATTTTTTAATTTACAAATTTGACATTTTTCTACTTTTCCAAAAAAACTTATAAATATTGCATAACTCTTTTTTTTTTTGTTAATTTAAAAATTATTATTTTTGCTAACGGGCAAGGTATATACCTAGAATTATGGCTACTGGTCATTTTGACTGGCTCCACTAAATTATATTTGTTCTTTATTTCCATGGCTATCTTGGTTATTTACAATATGGTGAAAGAGCAGGTACATCTTTGGAAGGGTAATTTCTGTATTTCACAGAAATGTAACTGAGTTGGGAAGGAAGGGGAGTAAAAAAAGAAACAACTGCTTGTAACTATTGTGAGACTTCTGATTGTACTTGTGCATTTCCTTTTTCAAGAAATGTTATCTTTCAATGAACATAAATGTATCTAACTTCTTTTTGTTTTGAATAATTTCAGTATTGAGAATTGTATATTTTGTTATTTGAGAATCATGTTGAGAAGAAGAGCTGGTAAAATATATATAAGATGCTAATTTTGGTCCATAAAATGAACCTAATGGAACAGTTCTTGTCGAAACTACATAGAATTTATCAGATGAAGACTGGATTGCTCCTACTGCCAAAAGTGAATCAGACTCTGTTGAAGAAGAGTTCATAGATGAAAAAGCTAATGAAAGTGCAAATTTACAATAAGAAACTATTTCTTTTTCTGTTGCATGGAAGTGAAATCAGAGATAATAGATGTATCAAAAGTAAGAAAAATCAGAGACCAAGAAATAAATGATATTCAGTTTTAAAAATGGGCAGCATTTCAACATGTGTCCCTGGGAGACATCCTTAACAGAATGTTTTAAGAGAAGTAACTTGACCATTTTCCTAGGTTAAGGGAAGTAGCTGATATCAGTAATTGAAGCAATGCATGAAAATTCTTCACTAATTAAAAAAAATGTTATATTACTTAGTGCACTGAAGAGGCAGTGAAATAAATCCCCAAATACAAATTGGTGTTTATCACTCAATGAGTAATAATGATAAGTGGTGTACACAAATGAGAGAACAGTATTGTTGTGAAATAAAGATCTTTTAAACCCTACAGGTTGTTTCATTATGCAGCCATGGGAGTTAATGACAAGAAAGATAATTTTCACATCCCTTTCTCTTTCCACTTTTTAAAGCTTATGACACTGATGTTTTGCCATAGTTTTTCAGATTGGTTCACTAATTGAGAATGTAGGCAAATTTTGATATCATAAAAATTAAGGAGTTTCTCATTTTGTAATGGAATGCATTTTAAACTGGCTACTATAGAGTTTATGCATTTTTTTAAATCTTACTATTTTAACTATATTTTAAAAGAGAGGGATTACAATTTATTTTTAAAAAGTGGCCCACATTTTTACTCAATTGAATAGGTCATAGAACTGCTGCCATCAATTAAAATTTAACAATTATACAAACCTCAGATACCTAAGAAAATATGAAATGTTTACTCATTCTGAAAAGTTGTTTGGAATATTATATTAATTTTATTTTTAAATGGGCCTCAATGGAAAAGACTTAATGATCAAAAAATTCAACACACTTTACAAAAACATAACAAGCCCAAATAAAAAAAGCCTTGGGATTGTGTGTGATATGAACCTTATCAACAAAAATAAAATTGTAAGAAAAAGAAAATCATAAAGCCACATTATTACATTGTTATTTTATAGAAGTCAAGTAGATCTCCTCAATTAACAAACAATGTGTTTTGATAATAGATGTGAATCATGTTAATAATATTTTACTCTGGCCAAAACGTAAAATGGTTCATGGCAAAACCAGATATAGCCAAAAGTCTGAGAAGTATCAGATGAGAAATTGAAAAATACACATTATTTAGATGGCTGATAAACCAAGAAGCAAAGTGACGGCACTCTATTTGTACAATTCATGAAGAATCATGTGTATTATTTTGCATTAAAACGAAGCCTAGACAGTCAAGTTTGGTTTTCCCACAAAAGAAAGTTTATTATCTTCTACCATTCTACAAAGTATAATAAGCAATGAAGATAAAAAAAACCAAAAGATTCACATGAGATTGTGATATGTGATCCCAATCGAATGCAAGATATATTATGCTACTCTTATCTTTGATAAAATTAACTTTATAAATAAAAGAATTCATCACATATAATCTTAAACTGCTTTCTAAACCATTGTGACCATTAATTAAGGATATAGTTATTAAGAATATTCAGCTATCCTGTACCTTTAAGGAATCATCCAGGCTGCTTAAAGAAGTAAACAAGATAAATAAAAAATTATTACTATCACAGTTTTGTACAAAGCTTGAAATTAGGATTACAGAAGAAACTGCTAATATTGTTTGCTTAAATTTAGCATCAAAAGCAAATGATGCAGTACATTTATTCAAATAATATGTGGTGAAATAGAACCTGAAAAGAAAAAGTATAACAATGTATCCTTAAAATAAAAATGTTTTTTTTTTTAAAAATAAGGATTTTAAAAGACAGTGTGTAGATGTAGTCGAAAGTTTAAAAAACCAGCAAAGAAAATGATTGTAGTTTCTGATGCATCAGTCAAAAACTGAAGTAAAGAATAAGGATTTTAGATCTGATAGATTAATTTAATATTTATAAATTTATCACTTACTTATTTGAAGTTACAGGAGAAAAGGCAGTATTTTCTACTGAGAAACTTTCTGTGTGTGTTACTGAAGATATTTCTTCAAAACTAGGAGAATTTTTCATGTTTACTCGTCGAGAAATTACTGGACTTGTTTCTGCACTATCATCTTTAGGAATTAACATTTCAAGAGGACAGCCATGCTTTTTTGCAGATTCAATTTCATCAGGTCGAATAGCTAAAAAAAAAAAAGTGTTTTTTTAAAAGAAAAATATTTTTTTCTGATGATTTTTACTAATTTTACATAATATTCTACAGATAAAACACCAAAATTGAAGGTAGAATATGTAGAAAATTAAAAGTCAACAAGATGAAGAGAAAACAACATATTCATATCATTTTCTCTTCTGGTGAATAAAGATTAGAAATAAAAGTATTTAAAAAAAAAGTCAAAATTTTAAAAAGGAGTCGATTAAAAAGGAACTCTAAAACAGCACAGAAAATTTTTTTTACATTAGGTTTTACAATTTTTTACTTACAATTTAAATATACTGGTATTCAAAATTGAGAAAAATTTTACTTTTGTTTTGATTATCTCTATAAGTATCAGAGATGTTTTAATAAAATTAAGTATTGATGCGAGGCTATTAAATTAAATTATCTAACTAAATAAACCCAAGTTCAATTTTACTTAGTTCGCATCATGGCCAATGTTAAATCAACTAGATTAACTACACAAAGATTAGACAATCATTATCATATGTTATATAATTAAATTTATTATTGGATAGTTAAAATTTACACATTTACAATAAAAGAAAACAATAAAAAAAATAGCTTAGGAAGCTTCCTTAGCTTTAGGAAGGAAGGAGAGCATATGGTCGGCTGATGTCTACGGGGTTGGTGCTTTCGCACTTCTACATTGTAAAACTGAAAAGTTTTAGGAAAAAGAATCTCCCTCGAAATTAGCACGTATCTCTTTAAATCACCTGCAAATTCTGGGGCAGGACTCACTACTGTCTTCCAAGCTGAGTCTCTGATTGGATATTTCCAATCGTGCAAAGTTACATTTTATAAAATTTATGGGTCCTTTGACCCCAACAGAGGTGTGACAATCCCTTTTCGAAAGAATGTAACAACATCCGGTCAAGGGGGCAAATATAGAAATTACCAATAAAAAGGGGGCCGTCTAGCCTCTTATCAATATGTGCATTAGTTGATATTATGTATATATATATGTAATGATTCTATATTTCGATTCTCTCAAAAAATTTTCTTTAACCCTTTAACTGCAACAAGCATATATAATATACCTTGCTCAGCTGATGTGTCAACTGCCCCTGGCATACATAATGCCAAATTATGAATTTTTGCATTGCATTGCTATCTGTAAAACTATTTCAAAAGTTTCGGAATGCAATACACTGATCTTAACGGTGAATGCGAAGGATTTACTTATTTAAAAAATCTACTTGTTTATGCCTTTTCTTTTCAACTAATACACCACATAACTATGCATGCCAGTAGAAAATTGTGGCACTGGGGAGTGAGTTGTAAAACTTTTCCTTGGCAATTACAGGGTTAATTCATTTTAGTCTAAGACTATCCAGGTTATTGCATGATGCTTGATTCTTTTTAATTACCTGCTTAACTGGAATACAATTTCAGCAGCAACTTTTATTCTTAGAAAAATGGCATATCATCAAATTTTTGCTGTGAGCTAATTCAACATTGGATCAGCTCAGATTCAGAGATTAAAAAGCAGTGTCAAAACTTCGAGGAAGTTTTGACACTGCTTGGAAAACATTATGCTGGTCTCTAGTTCCATCGAAATAAAGGTACACTGAGAATTAATGGTTAGGCTGAATTTAGGCTTATCAACATGAAATTCATGAGACAATTTAGAAGTTGCCACACTCCTGTAATGTCTTGCTATAAATATAAGCTGAGTACTTTGAATTGGAAAAAAGAGCACTCTAGTCTATCAAGTTTTGTTGGACTGTTTTTGTTCCTGCTCTTATGTTTCTGTGCAAATGTCTTACAAAATGTACCATCTAAAGAATCAGTATTAATAAATGAGCAATTGTGACCAGCATGCCTTCCTGAATGTCTTTTGACCACAACTACATGAAAAACAACCAATTTTCATGTACACTCACATATATGCATGCCCACCACCAGAGTTATAGAAAACATGCACAAACATTTGTACAATTCTATCTGATAGCCACGATTCTTGACAATAGCTCTAGCTCAAATTTTTCATGAAAGTAAACTTTTTCTTAGTACTGTCACGCAAATTTTACTCCATTCCTCTTGAGCCATTTTCCAAAGTCCATTTAGTGTTCTTGGATGCCGTTTTCCTAAGGCTCGTTGTTATAAAGCGAAGGCACAAAAGTCCATTGCAGAAGCGTAGGATGATTTTACAAGTATTTCATCAAATGGGATATACTTTATTCCTGTTTCTGATTCTTTCTTTAATAAATAAGTGGCAGTTGACTTAGATGTGTGACAAGAGACTTTGTCCATATGAAGCTCAACATTATCAATATCCTTTCTATGTAAAGTTTGAATTTTTTCTTCAAAAATTAGTTCTAAAATATTCTGCTGATAATAGAGTGAATTAATTTTAGCTTTACTTGAGATTTTTTTGATTTTCAATTTGCTGTTGTTAGAAAATCCTACAGCTATCATGAATCCCTTTGGGAACTTTAGTGTACATTTGCAATAGAAAATTGGTCTCCTTTTACTACAATCACTTAAATATGCCCATACCTCCTTGAGTGTTACCACAAATTTCCATTTTTCAGCAGCTAGGTGTTTTTTGCAAAATTTTCTACAACTTGCTTTTATTTTAGCAATATGTTTTAAAAAGGGAGACAAACTTTAGGTTTAAACATCTGTTTTAACTTTAAATCCTTACAAATGATTTTAATTACAGTTCTGGAAGACATTTCTAGTTTTGATGTAATGAATCTTTGAGTCGGGTTTTTTTTAGGATCAGAGACTTCACTTTTTTGATTGTTTGAATAGTCTTAGAATGAAGTTTCATGGTCATGCTTTCATTTTTACTTTCTGCAAGATGCTTTTCCCTTTCAAATTTAATATATTATAAATACATTTGATTGGAATGCAATAACCAAGATTTTTACACCGCTTTTTAATTTGTTGATACAAATATTTCTTCTTGGAAAGCGTAATTATGTAACATTCTAACCATATGTCATTTTTAGGAGCCATTTCTCTATATCTGCATAAGCTATGCAATATGGTCTAAAAGACAATCTTGCTGAAACAGGAATAAACCATTTCCAAACTAGTACTACAACATAGGTACAGTAGAATTGTTTAAATGTCAAGATAAATTCTTGTTATGAGAGTTTCTTTCACAGGAAAGTCCCAAACCATTATGACTCCACCTCTAAATTTTACTTGTGACACTATGCAGTCGGTTTTAAAGTGTTCATCAGAGAATCTCTACACCCAGGCTTTACTATCAGATTGCCAGATAGTATAAAATGATTCATTGTTAAAAAACATGCCTTTACTCAAGGCTCCAGTGTTGTTGACCTTTGCACCACCGTAAGAAGTGCACTGCACTAATTGTAGTACAGTTTAGTTTATAAACAGCAGCTTTGCCATGAAAAATAAGATTCTGAAGTAGCCAATGAACTGTCATTATGCTAATGTTGAATCCAGAAGCTTCTAGGAGTTTCTGATGAATTTTTTTGGCTTAAACCATGCCATTGGCTTTACAATTTTCTTCAGCGCTCTGAGGTCCGTGTCTACAGACGGAATTTTCTACCAGATCACGGTTGCATAGATATAACCCCTGTATGTTTCCAATTTATGATAATGTCATGTACAGTAGAACTGGACATTTCTAACATAGAAGAAATATAACCAATAGACTTTTCACAGCAATGGCATGTTTTAAGTAATTCAGCTTGTATTCTCCTCCCCCCACTGTATTTTCTAGCAGTGAAATTACAATTGTGAACTTATTCAACTTTTTCTTTTTATACATATTTAGAGGCTAGCAGCTTGACATTAGATGGATCTATATTCAGAAGGGTGGCCAGGTACTTTTAAATATATAGTGTAATTCCAGTCTGATGGCAGGGTGTATTATTCCATTGGAAATAATTATATGATTACAAGGAAACATTATATAGTTAGCAATATTGTGGAGATAGGCACAGTCAATGACAAATGATTCCATCAGAACTAAGGGGTCAAGAATAATCCAGAAAAATGCTCACTAGACCGTGATTTCATTGCCATCAATTTATCACTCACAAATGTAATTTTCTTCTTCTGTTTTGCAGTAAAATCAAAGAGACTTTTTGTTGCCAGCTATTAAAATCACTTCATTTTAAGATCAATTTTTCAATTTCCATACACAATTTTATTTTTTACACATTTTTATACTTCTATACTATTTTTTGAAGACTCAAGAAACCATTGTATGAGAAAAGAAGACTTGCTGCTACAGAGATGCTGGAATTACTTCTTCTGGCATCACAATCATACTATATTCATAGACAAGCAGATTTCTTGTTTCCTTCATGAACAGGAGATCTGCATCATTAACTGGTGATTTTGACCAATAAAAACTCTTATTAGAAAATACAGTTTATGATATCAATACATAAGCTGCATGGATGAGTGAAGTTTAAGTAAGGTGTGCTCCTATAATACTTTGATCAATGATTGCATTTCATGAGAAAAGGGAAATGAAAAACATACTAAACATTTTAAAAACACTATTTTAAATACACTATTTCATACATTATTATTATTTGTGAATACATTCTATGATAAGGCATAATGAAATCTTAATACAAATCAAATTTGCTGATTATCCTCAAAGAAAATAACAAAATGCAAAAATTACTTAATTACAATTTTTAAAACATTTTGTAATTGTTTAAAATATTGAACAGAATTTAGATACATAGTATCATTATATGAGTTTTATACAATTGATTCATATAATTTTTTTACTGCAATTTAAAAAGCAATATCATTAAATAATTGCATATATGTCTATTAATGGCCTTCTGACACTACAGGTGTTAAATTTGATTTATGTTTATTTTGGCGACACTTGCAAGAGTAGTAAAATAATGAGTAGGTTTGAAAAAATACTTTCTTAATTTATTTGTGGCATTAATGCTTATAGAAAAATACAATAACTGATAATATTACAGAGACACCCAGTTATTACACATGGTTTAAAATGAAGCATATAATAAACACAATGTATCAGTAACATGATCATATAAATATCATACAATAAATTATAATCTACACTATCAAAATTCAAAGGTGAACAAATGTATCTATCTATGTGTGTCTATCTTCTCACGAACTGCACTGCGCAGAAAATCGCCGAAGGTACCAAAAGATTGGAAATGATCTGAGGAAGCAGTTTTGACCATTTATATTCTGATATTGCAATTAGTTCCAAATATATTAATTAAAAACCTTAAAAACATTCAACTCAACATTCGCCAGGCTAAACGCAGAATAAAAAGAACTGTACGACGGGGTAAAGAGGTGAAAGAAACTTCAAAAAAGAGAATTTTAATGACATTAATACTGAAATTACACAGACACCAGGAAGTGCTGATACTGAGAGGGAAAAGGAAAATTTCCAAGGCGAAAAGCTACATACTTGAAAAAGCCTGTGCAACACCAGGCCATGCAGCTAGTGCATCAGTAACAGGATTGAAATGCCTGTTGAATAGGTTTTGAATGTTCTGTTAAGACAATGGATTTAGCAATAAATATTACATAAAGTGTGATACTTAACAATAACTTGTGAGAAAAAATTTCTATTATAAATGTTTAAGATTTTTAAATCACAAGAATAAAATTTTAATATACTTAAAATATAAAGCAAAAAATTAAGACCTAACTCAATATCGTATCAAAATCAATCATTAGAATTCTAATAAAATTTTTTAATATTGAGAATTCAGTATATCCTATTAGAATATCAATTTGTTTGTAACTTACGCATATTATCCAGCTTTTGCAGCTGAGGTAAGGCACGTATAACAGTAAGTCGATAGTCATCGCTTTCAGCACAAGGATTATCTGCCAACCACAAATTTTTCAATTTTGGAAGATCTCTTAAGTGGCGAATTTCTCCAAGTTCTGAGATATTATTTTTTCTAATATAAAGTTCTTGTAAATTATTGCAATGAGAAAAGTCTTCTAAGCTTGATATGGCATTAACACTAATGTAAAAAAAGCAAATTTATTTATGAATTCTATGTAATTATATATGAATAATAAATGCAATAATAGAAAAATACATATTTTATGTTTCTCTTTTAGCATATTTTTTACTGATATTTTTAAATCCATTTGATTTGATGAAAATGGATACTTGCCACACTGAAAATAAATGTAAATATAAGATAACACAGAAAATGAAATCTGGTATAATAAATTCTTTCCATGAACATTTTAGGGGTATCTATGATTTGAAAATCATATAACATGGCATAGAATAAATATAACACACTGAAAGCCATTCAACTCTTTAAGTGCAATTATGTCTGGATGAGCACTGTTTTGTATACTAGAAAAAATTCTATGTAGTACATTTTTTATTTAGCTAGCATCACTGAGCAATTTCTGAGAAAAGTAACTGCAATGGATTACATTATAATTAAACATTCAAAGTTTATAACACTTTTTTTGCATTGTATTTATTGAGAGTAAATTTTAAACCTCTCCTTAAATGATTTTTGTATATTCAAGAACAATTTTATAACAAGAGGCATTTTTGAAATCTAAAGTTATGACTTACAGAAGAGGAAAACAAAGTCTTACAGAATATGATAATAACATTGACTTTAACCTTTTATTTTCCCTTCATGCATTTTTTCTATTTCAGTGCTAAATTGATTTGAATAGAACATGCTTACCATGGCTGATCCGATTCAAAAGCTCTACACATTGCAAATTTTCTGATTGCCAGAAGTGAATGGCCAGGGGATACACACAAAGGAAATGTTTATATGTATAGGAACTTAATAAGCAGATAAAATGTAATAAAATGGCATAGTGATTTCACTGATGGTGGGATTGTTATTCAAGATGAACAGGTCATCTCTGATCTTTTCTACAGCTCTGACCATGCATCTTATGACTTTAACTTATTTCTTGATAAGAACATCTTACAGGATAAAACTTTCACAATAATGATAAGTTACACACACACACACACAAAACTGAAAAGTGGTTTCAACAATAGGTAGTAAACTTTTATGACAGTGGGATACAGAGGCTTATATCTAAATTAACAAGTGTTCACATAATGGCAGTAACTACATAAAGAAAAACAAAAGCATGAACCAGAAAATAATTTGTAATGAACATGTTATCAATTAAAAATGTTTTAAATGGATAATGGGATTGTATGTTTATTTTCAAAAATGCTTATACTAAAAATTAAAAAAAAAAAAAAATCCAACCTTAAGGAAAGAACTTCCACATTTGGTAGTTTTTTCACAATGCTGACATCAGTAAGTTCACTACCCCTGTAAGGAAAAACCAATGAAAAATAACAAATACACAATAAATGAAGAAAGCTGCCTAAATCTAGAAGGACCTTTTTCTCTCAGATTGACAAATCATTATAGTTAACTAAATAAAACTTTTTTTTGTCCTCAGCCTTTAATATAACATAATCGAATGCATTAAAGCATAATTACAAGTACTCTAAATTTGTTTATACATTACAGATACCAATATTTTTGTAACACTAACAATCATATTTGATTTTTAAATATTGTTTACCAGTTTAAAAAACTTTAATCAAGAATAAAATGAGAAAGTAAGACAGGACTTCTTCCTTGAAGAATTTTATGGGATGCCCTACCCTACAAAATTTCTAAACTTCCAAATTAGCCAATGTGTTACAATCTTACATATTCAACTCAATCAGTCTTTAGAAATCAAATACTTTATATTAAAAACAACTTTCTTAACAATTTATATCGAGAAACTAAATTGTAGTTGATTTGACTGCACTATTAGCAATGAATTTTCGTAATATTGATTCAATTTAATTTTTATTAATGTTGCACTCTAAAGCAATAGGAGGGCTGTTGGCTTTACTTTGAGCCTCCATCAAGCAACAAAGATGACACCCAAATAAGCATTCCACTCTCTGAACTTTAACACCTTGCAAATGTGATGGCTTTGAGCCTTGACAGATTTAACATGCATCAGCCCTTCTACACGGCAGGTCTTTAGTGGTACCAGAACTCAAATACACAATTCAATTATGCCAGCCCTGAGTTCATGAAAATTACCACTCGGCTACCATAGTCTTTTATAATTTTGATCTTTGATCAAGTAAAAATAAGTCTCACTAAGTAATCCTTTGTTGTGTTTCAATTTGAGATTCTTTCAATGAGGGTTGGATTCAGACAACTTTAATACATTTTACTGTCAATAATTTTAGGTTCAGAAGTATTAATTTCATTCTTGTATTATTTTTAAAATACTTTCAAATATTTTTGAATTTTTCAATAATTTTTTTCAAATATTTAAATAATTGTAGAAGATAAAATACTTAATGCTACAGCAGCCTCTTTTCTGGATACTAATTTTTCAATTTGAAATTTTTTTTTTAAAGAAAAGCCATTTTATTTATTAAACACACAGAAATATATGCAAAAATCATTATTCTTAACCATTCTTATTCACTGAAATGTTTTAGGCCTAACTCTTAAAGACATCACATTGTTTCCCCAATAGGTTCAAACCTTTTTTAATAACTATAACTTTGATTGTCATGTTTCTGATTTTTTACTGCAGAGATGCCACTGAATGAAATCGTAGCAACTTTCAAGTTATCAGTTTACTTAGAAAGTGGTATAATGTTCTTTTTTGATACAGGATTCACAGATCCAAAAAAGAAAAAGAAAAAAAGAGCTAGCAATTCTTATCTAGAGTAGTTTGAGTGAAGGCAATTCTTTTCTGTTTGTATTTGTGATGTCCAGCTCATAATATGTGTGCTTTGCTATGTTTGTTAGAATAAAAACCATGTAATTAAGAAAGGCAATTTTTCTTCACTTTGTAAATGACTGCAGCCATATTAATATTTGATTCCTAGAACAGGAATTTCTAGAAGCTAAATCATTTCGTGCATCATGAGAATCTTTTATAAATCCTTAAAAGTACATACCATGCATTTAATTTTCTGACACTTCGTAGATCTTGTGCTCTAGTTCTAGCTAATACTGTATGCTCGGTTAATCTTGTCATGATCAACAGAATCACTGATGCCTAAAATTATAATTAGTTATAAGTTCAAAATGTAATTGTTAATATTGAATAAACAAACAAAAAAACATGATCATAAGGTAAAATTTCAACACAGAACATTACACAATGTTCTTATCAATCTGCAATTAATTTTAAAGAGTAGTATTACATGATATGATGCATACTTTATACTCTTGAATTATGTAACAATTAAGTACAAATTTAATCAAGAAAATTTTTTCAAATGACAGCAAGTTTAGAATGATGACTAAAAAAACATTAACATATATTTATAAAAAATGTTTCACATATGTATATGTATTTTTAGGCATGTCTGGAATTGAACCACAATTCCAGTATACTTGTCTTTATGTATATTTGTACTATCTATTAGAGTGGCATCAATCTAAAATAAAATTTAACACAAAAAGTAAAGGCTTCTAATCTTGTCAGATATCATAACTCATGATTATTAAAATATTATTTTTTTATCTTATCTTTTACTTTTTGAGCTTATTTCATATTTTTATTCAAGCTAATGAAGGGAAAGCACTTAATGAAATTGTACTCACTTTTATCATTCACTACTATTTTATACAGATTAATAACTTTTGCATTACGAAGAACAAGTTTTGTGTAGATTATGACAATCTACTTAAATCAGGCATGTCAAACTTATATGATATTATGAAAAACATAAAGGTTGCATGTTTTTAATGTTAAAAAAAAAGTAATAGATATATTCTAAATGAAATAAATGTTCCCATTTTGTTTATAATAATAGCAAAAAAAAAAAAAAAAAGAAAGAAAGAAAGAAAGGGGGAAAAAAAGAGAATAATCATAAAAGTTTATAGTGAATTCTACCGATCTTATTTTTATTCTGCATCATTTTGTTTTTTTTATTATATTATTGTATGGCGATGGATTAGTCGGGCCCCAAAAATGTATGTTGCGGGCTGCATGCTGGTCACGAGTTTAACCCCCCGACAAATGAATTATAGAATAATTTATGGCACCAGTCAAAAATAAACAGACACCTCTAAAAAAGATGTTAACTTCATCAAATAAATTCATGATTTTTACTTTTTTGTAAGCAAATACTATTTCCAATTGACAAAGAAGCTATCATCAAATTATTTCAAGATAAAAAAAATCATTCACAGAGATAATTAACCTTAGATAATTTAAATAGTGTCACTCTGTAGATAAAAATCCAATTCATACCCAATGAATAAAAAACAAGTATACTTCAATATTTTCTTTATTTATTTCAAACAAATTAATGCATCCTAAGAGAAGCATTATAATATTTTAATTAAAAAATAAATAGATGGAATAAATTAGGATTTGCAATCTTGGCAAATGTTAGAAGTGTGCTGTGCACAGACAGCATTGCTCTACTAGTTTTGCATGTGTATTTCGTCATTCTGCATTTCTTAGATGGACAGAAAGTAAAAATTCTGCCTCTGTTTGCAACACTTTTAAGCATATCTTCTGTGAACTTTCAATATTCAAAATATCTTTAACATTTATTTTGATGAAATGTCTTAAAGATACCGTACTGTAACATTCTTAAAACAACTTCACAAAGCTGTCAAGAAAATGATACAATAAAAAAAAAATATTATCTATACATAAAAAATATTTGTACTCCATTTCACTTTAATTTGTCAGCATTACAAAAAGTAGAAATTGCATAAATCTGCATGAAAAATAGTTTTATCTTGTTTTGAAATTTAAAAAAAAAAAAATGTATAGAAATTGTAAAAAACATTATACATTATTGAAACTGTGTTTATAAGGATATATTTTAAATTAAAAACATGTCAGAGGTATTTATATTTTTACTAAATGAATAGACATAATGAAAATATTGATGTGATGAAATTCCAATTTGGCAGGAAATTATTTTTCCAGGTTTGCTAAGCTTCCAAGCCAATTCTACACCATTTGCTTTGATCTTTACTATCATTCATACCTACATACCTCATGCTATTTTCTTTGTTTTTGTTTGAGATTCTAAACAAGGCCAAAAAAAGAATTTCACTCAGGCTATGCTGTATACAACACTAAAGCAAGAAAAGCAGAACCCAGAGAAACATATTAAGTGTATATTCTTGACTTTGAAAAGGAAGCTCTTGAATACCCATTAAACAAATTGTTGAAAAAGTCTTACCAATAACTGGTATTCTTAAAAACCTGTTTTTTATTTGGAAAAGAAAAGAATACATTAAATCCTATAAATTTTCCAGGAAAAAACAACCTCATGCTTTAGGTAAAAGAAGGCTGATGAAGCATGTTGACTTTACATTGTCATACATTCAACAAAAAATTGATACTTTTTGTAGAAATAAAATTACTACATTAGATAAAGTTCTGAAAGAAATAATGATATAAATATTTTTTTTTAAGAACTTTAACCAGATTATCTTGCACAGGATATTGAAAGACATGGGATTTTCATTTGAAAAAACAAAATCGCAGCCATTGTTTCTTGAAAGAAAAGACATTATTTCCTGGTACATAAATTATTTGAGAAATATCAGGTAATTAAAAAAGTTGAATGAAGTAAGACACAAAAATTAAAAGCAGTTATGAAGCCTCCTCTTTTTTTATTTTGACATTAGGACCAGACCTAAAAGAAACTTATTATAATTTACATTGGAAGCAAGGAAAGATCTGTTTGGAATGTGACAGATATTTTTATAGACAAAAAAAAAAAAAAATCTGGGGACTATCATGAAGAAACAAATGGTAATAATTTCAAGAAATGTCAGGAAAATGTCATGCCAAAATTAAAACCTCAAAACATTGTCCTAACCATTCAGTGAAAAAGGAGAGAATTCACACAAGTTTAAGGGAAAAAACGCAAAGAAATAAATTATCAAGTAGAGGCAATTGTAGAAAAATTTGGCCATAAAGTTTTAAGACTACCCTCTTATAACTGTGAGCTTAATCTCATTGAGATGAGTTAGAGCCAACAGAAAGGACATGTTGCCAGAGAAAACAAATTTTTTTTAACTTAATGATGTAGAGCCGGGGTGGGCATTAAGTTGATTGCGATCACCTGGTGGACCACCAAGGCACTTTGGGGTGACTGCCTTTTGTCTTAAGACCTAATAATAATTTCATCATATGAAGGTCTAGAAATATTTTAAAAATACAGAGAAAAAAATCGAATTACAAGAGAAAAAGTTCGTTAGATAGAAAATGTACTTCGATATTTGGAGATTATTTTACGAAGAAAATCGTAAAATTTTCTTAGTTCCAGGAAAAAAGTTCGCTAAATAGAGAAATTCGCAATATAGAGTTCGTAAAATAGAGGTCCAACTGTATTGTAAACTTTCTGTTTACTCACTACACTTACGCCACTGGGTGGACCTTGTGGCGCAACATACACCCCCATAACCCATGCATCGCGGGGGGCCCAAAGCTTACTGACACCAAGTATATATTAGGGTTTGGGGCCCAAAACCTGACATTGCAGGGGGGCCCTAATATTCTCCATTATGCCCTTGGGTGGACCACAACATCTTGGAAAAATTATCAGTAGCCCGCGCGTACCCTCTAAAAGTCTGCCCATCCCTGATGTAGAGGATTTCATAATCCTAGAGAAAGTCTGCTTGAAATAACATTAATCATGCAATCAAAAAAGAGAAAGAGATGTGGAGTGAGTAAATATTAACGTTGCACTGCTCAGCTACATGAGGGCTTTTGGCGATGGACCACGTAATTTTGAACCATGGTCAAGGGACGTGGACAACACTAGTTCAGCTGGCACCCCCGAAAGATATGCAGAGATATTTATTTTATAAACGGATGTAATAAATGAGTAATAAGAATTAAAGATATGTTTTAATAATAAAACAAAAAATATACTTGCGCACATTTTTCTATGCCAAATTTAACAAATTTCATAGTATTTTCTTCCAGCATAACCCAAGTTTCTGTGACATTGTTTCTGAATCATCTTTTAGATTAATTTTTATTTACACATGAGTCTGATGAATTAACTTTCAAGTATATATTTGTTTCATTTATTATATTTTCATGTTTTTTTAGAGAAATCTTATTTCACATTCCTATTCTTGGCAATGAATATAGGTATGCTAACAGAATTGCAAATGAATTTCAATCCAAAAAGCACATAAAGGATCACAATTTAATACTGTTCAAAGGAATTTTATTTTGACAAGTAAAATAAGTATTTTTAGTTGAAAGAATAATATGAACAGAAAAATTAGTTATTAAACTAACAATAATTAATGTTAAATATATTTAACCTTAAATGATTGAATAATTATTTTGAAACATTCCTGTTCTTTGCTAGATCTTTTATATTCTTAAGGAATTAAACACATGTATTAATTCTCACAAAAAAGGTATTGCCTTATTAGGAAAAATTCCACTGATAATTTATTGTTAAATTCAATGGATATCTCGCATACAGTGTCATGACATGTTATGGAATAAATTAATAAAGTAAATTAAGTTAGTGCAGATTACAAGTAAGCAACATTAATAATACGAAGATAATTACAATGTACAAGCAATCGAAAGAGCTCAAATATTTGACGCAATCTGAAGAACGTAAACAAAAATAAAATTCATAATTTTACACAAGTAATTATCACTATGAACATAAAATTTACTGTATAATAAATCCCTTTTTGCACAGAAATTTTTTAAAAAATTAAAAATCATCACTTAATACTGGATTACTCTACCATATGATATACTGGTGTGTATCTTCTTTTTTGTCTTAAAATTCAATAAAACATCAGAAGCATAAAATAAAATGCCAAATGAAGCCATGAGTAAAAGTAAATCAAAATTGCCTTCATTAACGAAAAAAAAATATTTAAAATAACTTGATTTAACTTACATATTAATAGAAATATGTACCAGAAGTAGAAGAATTTAAATGTCGTTGATGCAGATGATGAAAAAGAAAACTTAACAATTTCACTTCATTTCCTCGGAAATGTCATGACGGCATAGATATTAGTAATCAGAAATCCCACAGACAATGATTGACAATAATGATCATAATGATAGATTTTCTAAAATATTTTGATATTAATATGAATTAAAATAACTCATAGAAGATAATGTAAATTATGAAGATATTTTGCTTCATTGAAAAAAAAATTGAAATTGAAATAGTTATATGTTAAATTTTTGGTTCATAAAATTTGCAAAATATCTTTTTCCGATTTAGAATATAAATAAAAAATTTATTAGTTCATTCCGAAATTTATATTTTTTTCCATTAGCAATGTTTTGTTACTATGGTAACGGAGTTTGAAACTACTATGCGTGATAAACTTTCCGTTTTGATACACATCCTGTGTTAGTATGTTAGCAATAAATTTCCATCCGGTGTTAACATGTTTCATGGAAAGATTTTAAAATAGTTAAAAAAAATATTTTGGCTATATGTAATCATGGGTTTTTAAAATCATTTTTTTTTAAACACAAAGACATGGTACGTACCATATTTGAATTTCAAAACTAGTGAACCTATTACAGTACGAGAGAAAATGATTTCTTAAGCTATTAAGTCAACAAAAGCTGAAAGCGTTTTGGAAGTTTAGTTATTGTATATTTATATTTTAAAATAAGGGGGAAAAGTTCGGGGTTTTTTTAGTTATGTTGCGCACATCTTCCACACTTTTGATTTATTTATTAATAACAATATTCTTTGCAACTTTATCAAACTGCTGTTTATTATTTTAAAGCCTATAAATGAAAATAAAATACATTTTTTTTAGGCTAATAACTGAAAAGAACACTATCCATCGCTTATAAAATGCTTTACTTACAGCATATTTGAAAACATCCGTAAAAATGAGGAAAAACTCATCCTAGGATTCTGAACTTTATTTTCCTAATGGATAGATCTTGAAAATGTTCATTCTTACAGAATCATTCAAATTGAATATGGTTTTTATTCTTTTATTAATAATCAGTATTATCTTAAGCTTAGAATAAATTCTATTCTTCAGTTGTGTTTTTTTACTCTGTTTTTTTTTTCTTTGAAAAATGTATTCCCTTATATTTTGCTTAGAAATAAAGTGCAAATGTATGATCCCATACATTAAAGTTTTTAAAAGTTTCTTCTTTTTTTTTAGTCTCAAAGCACTTCAAATCAGAAATCAAATGCTTTAAAACGAAGACCTAGGCAAGAAAAAAAAATCACAGATTCTAAATTAGAAAAGGAAACTGAGAAATTAAAATCTTCCTCATCTATAAAAAAGAGTCTCCAGAATGAAATGTATCGTAGTGGTAGCTTAAATAGACAAAATCCTAACAGAGTTCAAGAATCTCCTAGAAAATCACAAAGTATAGATAGGAATCAATCAATAAGACTCAAAAATAATGATGGGACACCCAAAAAAAGTTTTCAATCTACTTCAAAACTAAATACTGATGCAGTGAATAAGAAGAGAACTTCTAACAATTTACGCTCCGTTAATAGAAAAGTAGAGATAAAAACTGTGACAAATGATCAAAAACATGTTCCAACTATTCAGAAAAAGAAAAGTTCTACAAAATCATCAAATGGTACAGATGGAAAAACCAATGCACAAATAGCAAAAAGTTTTATTAAAAATTCTCGTACAAAAGCAGAAAAACCAGTGACATCCTCAGATGTAGTGAAATCTAAATTAAAGAAGCAAAGTTCTGCAATCTCTAATTATGAATCAGAATCACATAATATTGAAAGGCCAAGAACTAGTACAATTCATAAGAGTTCATTAGAAGATGTAAAGTCACATTCTGAAATTAATAATGAAACAGAAAGTAAGTTTTATTGTAAATATATATATTGTTTCCATTTATATAATCCATTTTTATTTTTCAGATATTAATGAAAGTTTTGTATAAAATGAATTCTACTTAAAATTTTTAGTATTTCTACTTTTATTTGTATCTTAAAATATCTAAGAAAAAATGTTTAAAAATCAATAAATGAAATACAAATGTGATTAAATTGCTAAATAAAAATTGATACATATGCATTCAATAATATTGTTCTGAAATTTTTGTGCTAAATATTGAAAATTTTTAATTCTAGGAATGTTTTCTAGAATTCTACATCTTTTTGTTAAAAATTACTAAGCTAGAAGATTATGGATTCCCAAAATATATAACATATATATATTGTGACTCATTTCCTCAATTTCTTCAAGGTTTTTGATAAGTTTTACTTGGTCTTGGAAATGGCATGGTCATTGGCATGGATGTCAGATTTCTTGAAAGACATACTGATCAGATTGATGGTCAATAGTTCTTTGCGAGACAGCTTTAAAATAAGTCAGGAAGTCCTACAGAGCTCAGTGTTGAGCTCTAAACTCATTTTATTCTATATGTGTGTGTGTGGCTGGTTTCAAGAAAATCATTACAGAGAAATAAATGTGAGGTTGCTTTGTTTGCAGATGATAAAGCCCTTTAGAGATTTAGCTCAGCTGTAAACATTAGTCAGCTAAATACTAATTTTACTTTTGAAAATGTAGGAATTTGCCCCAAACCACAATTAATCACTCATAATCAGCTTCTTTATTACTGATTGATGACTTTTTAGGTTGTGCATTTATAAAATTCTAATGAATAACATTCCTTTCCTGATAGAGAGGCACCTAAAGAATTTGGAATTTGTTTTAGATCCAAAATTAACTTGTAATAAACATGTAGAGGTCTTGGTAAGAAAGAGCTATAGAAAACTTAACATCCTAGAGTATATTTTTGGAAAAGGCAGGGGATAGTTAGAAGAATTTAAGTCTTCTAGACTTAAATTTCTAACTGTAGGGAAGTATTATGTTTAAAACTTGAGAAACACTTGTTAACTAATTAAACTAAAATTTAATTAATATATAAAATTACTGATAAATAAACAAATGCTTTTAGTGGGAGTGATGAACCTGGTGCTTCAATAACAAATTTTCAACATTTGGCATTAATTTTGTGAGGTTTAACCTTAAAACTCTTCGGTTTGTAGCGTCCAGTCTTTTTCTTTCTTTCTTTTTTTACTTCAGAGATAGACAAGCATGCTGAAACTCCTTCTCCCTAGGAAAAGAAATCAAAAACTTTCTCACAATGCTTCATAATTTAGGATAAATAACAGGTATGTCTTTTTAAAACCAAAATTGCTGACATCCATCTCTAAGCTTTAAGATCTCCTATAAGCCTATTCTGATCAGTTCCTCTTGTAATATGACATTTTTTTTTCTATGTAACCATAAGAATTCATTACCTATTTTGGTATAACCATAGTTAAAGCATTTTCAAATCTAGTTTCAGAATCTGAATAAAGGGCATTTAAATGTTGAACGTAGATTAAAATGTCATTTTCCTGGCAGATTGTTTGTGGCTAGTTGAGAAACTGTGAAAATTTGCAATGTCCAATATTATATTCCTTTAACTTAATTCTGGCAAGAAATAAAATTTATGTTGTCACTTTGTAACTGCAAATTAACATCAATAAATTTGGTTAATAAATCTGTTAAATAGGTAAATTCTGTTTTTCATTTGATTAAATTTTCTTTTAAAATTAAACTCATGATCTGGTTTAATGAGAGCAACTATCATAGACCCCCATTTACATCTCATAAACTTCTTAATCATTTTTTTGCCCTTTGCAGGTTGTCATTGACCCCTGGAGGTCGACATAGACCACTTTGGGAATCACTGGTCTGACTGAAATCAGATATGAAATTGAGAGATAAAAATGAAAATTATTAATAGTTAATAAATTTCACACTAATTCATGAGTGAGAATTCACCCTTTACCTCATAGAAGCAAAATGATTTTCCAAGAGAATTCTTCATTTTTTTTTATTGTTGTAATTTCATTATTTTACTATTCAGTAAATATATATAACATCATTATGAAACACATCTTCCTCTAATTTTCTTTCCATCCTCCTTTGCTACAAAATGAGGATAGAAACAAAAAATACATTCTTACTTTCACTTCTATCTATTCTTCTTCTATCATTTGGTCCTGCTCTTTGACATAGAGCTTGAGAATTACAACATCTCTTAAACAACAATTGTGTCCTGCTTGACAACACTGGGCCAACACAAGTACAGCATGCTTCATTTGTCAAGCATCATCTCAATAGGATTGAAACCCTACATTTTTAAACATATTTTCTCGTTTGGGAGTGTCCTTCTAAGAAATCTCGGTACTTATGTATTAGCGTCACCACAGCCAAATTGGCACCACCTGAATACAGTGGCATAACATACACCCCACATACATTGTGGGGTGTATGAGTCTGACAGACACCCTTTGTAAAATCCAGCTTGGAGTTCAAAACCTGACTCTACAGGAGAGCCCTAATATTCTCCGTTACACCACTGCCTGAATCGTGCCGTTTTCCAAAAAAATTCGACTGACTGTTTTTTTTCCATATAAAAGATGTTAGAATCTTTGTTGTTTTGATATCAAGGTGTGATTTGCCTGGCACCGATTGGGTTCCATTGACACTAATATGTAAGTACTGAAATCTTTTTCACTATACAACCATTTAGGAGTTTATCTATTTTTTTCACAGTTGTACATCAGATGAATATTTGCAAATTCTAAATTACTGTAGCAATGCATATTATGTAAAATCTGTGGAGGAAATTTTATTGTAATGTGTTGTGAGAGATGTTGTTGATGAAAGCCTTGCTTTCTAACATTTGACAACAATATTTAGTGTATCAAATGTTGTATAATAAAATATTTTTCTAGAAAATGTGTGTCTTAGAATAGACTTTTGTATTTATTTCTGTAATGAATGGTCTATGTTATATTAAATTAGAAAACATCTGAGTTACAGCCAAGATTAAGCTCACCTCTAAAGATCAAAAAATTTGTTTCATTTTTGAATATTGGTTTGTATGTATAGAATGGTTCTTATCTCTTTGTTGGTTTTTTTTATATCTTTTTAAATTCATTTATCTCCTAAATGTACCTACCATTTTTTTAATAAATGAGTATATATTTCTGTATTTTTCTTCATACAGCTAGATTTTAATGACAAAATGCAATGTTAATTTTTGACCCCCCACAGTTTTAAAGTTTATTCAAAACTTTCTACCAAACGTTTCAAATTATGAATTACTTTTTTTATTTCTAGAGATTGTGTTAAACTTTATCTATACTATCTTCAACTTATAACAAAATTATCACACATGTGTCCCAGTTTCACATAAATTTTCATGAATTAAAGGAATCATAGTTTTTCTTCACTAAAAATATACTTATGGAATATTTTGGATTCCGATTTCACTTTTTTATTAATATATAAAAAAATCCACAGGGCACTTTTCTTTGATTATATATATATATATATATATATATATATATATATATATATAATTGTTTTTTTTTTTATTTAATTATATAAACTTATTGAGGTTTTTTTAGTTTGTAATTGAGAAATATATAATACACTTATCTCAAAGAATCTGGAATAATCATAACATCAATTTTGGTCACATTATTCAATTTGATTTTTAAGCAACTCTGAACTGCTCATTTTTATGAATTAGAAAGAAAATTCCTCTGACTACATTTTAAGCAAAATATTTATGTTTTAAAATTTAAAAATTTTTTAAACTAATCAAATTTTTTATAAAAAGTAAAATTTATAATTGGATGATTATTATGGAAATGTAAGATGATTTCATAATGCTACTGTAAAATAGTTAAGTGTTAAACTTTGATATTTCTCTTTTATTTTTTACTTATTCATTTAATATTAACCATTGTAATTTTATTTTGCTTGTTTAATGTTTTTTGCTGCTTAATTTTGATTCTATGATTGTTTAGGTTCAAGTTTGTCAAAAGGTGGTTCTTCATTATCTGAAAGTAAAGTATGCATTGATTTTTGATTTTATATAGTTATTTTTTTCATCAATGATATTTTTCTTTCATTCAGTCTTTACTAGTATTATTATTTTACTGGGAATCATGGTTAAAATTATTTTGTATTTAATCAGAGTATGTATAATTGAAACAAAATATGAAGTAGTTCACAGTATTCATATTTTATATTAATTTATTGTATACAACTGATAAGAGTATAGTTTGTTTTCTTTCGATTAAGATAAGGTGACCAATTTTTTTACAATGAAAAGAAGGACGAAAAATTTATGAAAGAATTACACCATAAATATATGAAACATTGGTACTTGCATACTATCGCAACAATGCCAACGTTCAAGATAAATCGCCTAGTAGGCAACTCCAATTTCACATGTGTTTTACATGTTGAATTTGCAACCATCTGCTTCTTTTCATATAATGTCGCCAATAGGGTTGCGATAATACTTAAGTATCGAAACATTTTATTAATTTAAACAAAAATACACTAATTACGTTTACATCTCTTTTAATAATTTACTTAAACAATTATTTTTCCATTGAATGAATTTTATTTGTCAATATATCATTTTTTTTTTACATCAGAAATTTCAGAGCAAGAAATATCCTTATTGAGCCTTACGGTGAGTGCTACTTCTAAAATATCAACATTTAATCTTGATTTCTCACTTGTCTAAAAATTATTACCAATTAAAAAAACTGTGTTTCAACTGCTGCAATAGTACCAGGGCTGGACAACAGAAGTTCAACAAGATTAACTAAATTTTCATATGGATTGTGTTCCTTTTTGAAATGGTTAAATACTTTCCCCATCTTTTATAAATTTCAACATGCTTATTTTAACATTGTTCTAATTTATCTGAGTTTAAATATGCATTCAGTCTTCTAATTTCTTCAAACAGACAATTGTCATCGATTTTAATACTAAGCAATTTTTTTTTTTTTTTTTTTATAAAAAAACATTTTTTTTTACCTCCCCAATTAAATTGGTTTGAACAAAAAAAAAAAAAAAAATCCCCATTGAAAGCTGCTATTTCCTATAAAATTTATTTCAGACCTTTCTTCGACATATTGGAAACATGTTTGAAAAATTCTGCACTTCTTTGGTAAACTCTTCCGTTATGCCTGGATTTGATTCTTTTAAGTTTGACAATTTTCTTTTTATTATTAAAGGAATAAAATTTTCTTCAAATTGTGATTTTTATTGAAGGACAAAATCGTTCAAAATAAGACTAATTTCTGTAGCTGAAATATGTTCACCATTGATCTTTTGAATAGTTTTGTAGGAAATAGATGCATGATTATGTACAAAATACATTAATACCTCAGATAATTAATATTGTACCTGCACATGAGTTTGGGCTGGCAACTCTGAATACAGAGATTAACAGATTAATTTTAAAATATTGAAAAGGAGGACAAGTTGGAGGACATTTTTCGAGGAAGGACAGAACCTATAAAAGAAGGACTGTCCTCCCTAAAGGAGGACAATTGGTCACCTTAATTAAGATTGAGATTTTTAATTTGGTTAAGATTTTTTGTTTGTTTTTGTTTATGAATGTATGGTTGTATATTTCAAAATATATCATTCTGATCCAGAAAAAAATCTATTTCCTCTTCAAACTCTTTGAATATATCAGGCTTACTTACAACTTTCATGAAATTAGTTATTATGCTTGTAATTGTTAAAATTTTAATAAATATAATTGTGTTTTCATCTGAATCGATTTGCAACAATTATAAATTTTTATAGATGGTTTTAATATTTTTATTTTTTATGTACTGTTCTGACAAAAATTATTGGTATTACTAATTATTATTATGATCATAATTCTTATCCATTTTTTTTTCATCTAGATCTCTTTGAAAGGAGATTCTGATGATGATAAAATATCTTATGAAGAGGACTTTGAGGTAGTTTGTCAATTTAAATAAATATTTGTTGAGTTTTTATTGTATAAAATTAGGAATTCATTAAAAATATATAGATCCTTTAGCATAATATAACAAATATTTTAATTTTGATAACAATTTTATAAAAAATATTTAATTTACAATTTTGAAAGAGCATGTTCATATACATATATGAAAATATTGTTTGTATTAATTTTTTATTTCTTATGTAATTTTGTTGAAGATAATTACAGTTTTAGCAATGTTATTTTTACAGTTATTGAAGTATTAAAAATTATTCAATTTCAAAAATAGTTTTTTTCTTCATATCCATTGAAATGAGTTCAAATTTTTGTTTTATTATAAAATATATTTGTACTTACAATCATATGCAAAACTAATTGACTTGTAACAAGCCTTTAGTTAAGTATTTTTGTTATTTTTTCTGCCTACTAATGTTTCAAAAGATTTATCAAATTTGGAATTTCAGGAATATGATTCAGATTTTGAAGAAAGCGATATTGAATCAATATCAGAATCAGAAAATTCTGATAGTAGCTTAGAAGAACCAGAAGAAATTATTCAAAGCTCTCAGGGCAGTGAAAAAGGTACCAAGAATGCTGTTTCAAATTTTGATTCAGCAAAAATACCTGACATTGTAAAAGTACCTATCATTGATGGGAGGAAAAATGTAAGTTTTGAATTTTACTTAAATTAAAGTTATTTTTTTATCTGTATTTTTGAAATTTAATCATCAATTTATGTTTTAATGAAAAATAATGTTTTAAAATTTTCTCTTTTGTTGATCTAAAAATATAAAAAAAAAAATACTGTTGAATAAGTTTTTAAAACCAAATACATTTTTTAAATATCAGATACACAGTATCATTTTAGATTATATTTAAATAATTTGGTAGATTTGTCTACTCTTTCTGTTATTTAAATTGATTCATTTAAAAATAATTATTCTGCTTAGCATTGAATGATTTTAAAATCTTTTATTATGTAATCATTACATTAGAAATATTTTATCTTAAAAGAAAATCAACAAATTTATTTTTACCATTTTATTTACAGAAAATTTCAGTCAGTGCTACAAATTTTAAGTGCACCTCTCAAAATAGTTGTAGGATATAGTATGTTTGGTACTTGTTATACTTGAAACCAAGCAGGGTAACACATAAAAAGTACTTCAAATTATTTTCTGTCATTTTGTTTGTAGGGAATTTTTTTTAATCCTATGATCATCTGGTGTTTGGAGACTGAAAAATATTAAATGTAAGCCAGGTCTTAGCCTTATCAATCAATATTAATCCTTGCTATGACACGTAACAAGGATAGATATTTTTTAGTTACAGACCGAATCTCTCACTTCACTATAGAATAACACTGTAGACGATATATATATATAAAGTAAATGATAATAAAATAAATGTGTAAAGCATAGTAAATTACCCTACATAACTGAGAAAGGAGAAACTCTCTAGAATTGAAAGTGATGAACATCAAGCCATAATTCTATGCTTCCCAGATCTACATTTTGAATTTCACAACAGGTTTTTATGCTACCCACAGAAAATGTGCAAAAGAGCATATCATTTGAGGAAAAGATATCTCATTGTTATAGAGGCGAGATTCTCAACTTTTTATGGCCCTTTATGCTGCTGCAATTAGAATGAATTATTATGAGAGTGCAATGAGGATTTCATGTGGGCAACACCAGCCTATATCAAGCTCAGTTGATTTCTTTTTCTTTGAACGGATTGTCTACCCTAGAGGGGAACTTAATTCAACATGTTTGAGATACTCTGGAGAGAATAGTTTTTTATCATCTATCTGCAAAAATGATTAAGCATTTGGAAGGTTCTTTTTTTTCTTTCTATAGAAGTAGGTAAGAATACCATGCTCTTTCTTTAATAATCTCATTGATGTCATGGTTAAAAAGTATATGACATTGCTTTAGGTAAAAAAAAAGGATAAATGTAAAGAATGCAATATGAAATATCAAGTTTATTATTGCTTTATTATACAATGATTGAACAAAAAATTTTTGATGAAAGCTTCTTATATGCAATTTTATTTTTGTTGTTGTTGTTGCTTATGCCACCTGATCAACAGTAACATCAGATCAAAGCCTACAAAATTCATCGTGGCAAGGGGCTAGTTGTACGCTTGTCGTTAGCCTTAGCTTTGAGCACCATGCAGGTGACAGTACGATTTGGCTCAGTTCCACCCAAATTTTATGGGAGAACACCCTGGAGGTGCCCAGGGGCTTCCCACCTCTCTTCTCCTTCCCCCAAACTCACGAGAGGACTTGCAGCTTGACAGCTATTTAGAATACCCCCATGCTGTGAAGGCACATACATTTACAAACATCCAGGCCTTCAGTGGGATTCGAACCCAGGCCCTACAGCACCACAATCAGTGTCACTGACCTCTATACTGGATGATCGGCTCACAGTGTAATTTTAAAAAATAATATTTTAAAAAATTTTGAAATTAAACAAAAAATTGGTAATTTTTTTCTTATGTATATTACCAATTAATTTTTTCACTTTGCATTAATTTTAGCTTTCAGTTTTGCTGCTTTTGAGTGCTTTAGGAGGTCTGTGATAAATTTATTTTTAATTCCATTTTAACTCAGTCAAAAATATACAATTACAAGTAAATTTGTGCCCACTGTAGCCGACTAGGTCATGATTATGAGCTCATAGCTGACATTTTTGAATTTCAGGTTCAAAATCTAGTGCCACCAAAGATCCAGCATGTAAAGGGGTGGTACTTAGCTATTATCGCAATAATCATCAATGTTCAAGATAACTTGCCAAGTTGGCAACCCCAATTTCACATGTGTCGTATGCTCTGAATTGGCAATCATGTACTTCGTTTCATATAATGTCTCCAATAGGTTGTGATAATACCTAAGTACCAAAGGGGCTAATACATTTTAAATCTTTAAAGGCTCAAAGTCCCCCTATCGGGGTGTTGGGAAAATTTGGAGGGGATGGTGTGCAATCACATATCATTTGGACTGGGGTTCAAAATTATGAGGTCCATTGCCAATATCCCTTATGTTGTTTCACACACACAATGTACAATGTAAATTCAAATAAAATCTAATATAAGTACATTTTTTTTCTTACTTAGAATAATTTATCTCTTTGCACTTTGCATAAGGCAAACACATAATTTTGTTGCTCTTTGCAGACTACCATTTATATAAAATTTAAATTGTAGTGATCTGGATTTGTCTGATATTTTGATTAATCACTTTTTGAACGATCTATAATAAAATTGAGGGACAATATATCTAAAGTAAACTATTAGTCAATTTATTATTTATTTGTGAAATGTGTTGGGTTTACTTAAAGTTACTTGTATAAGTTAAATTTCATCAATTAATTTTCTTTTCACTAGTATAATTTTTTTTTTTTTTTGAGTCTCTACGTATTATTTTTTAATCCTTGCAATATTTGTTTATTAATGGTTTCAAAATTTTGTTTATTTTTACCTGAAAATTCTACTATATATATAAATCAGAGAATAAAAAATTACAGTGCTAGAAAAGCATAAATTTTGATTTTCTATGTTCACTTTTGTCTTTATTCTTAAAATTTAGACCTAGTTTTTTATAAAAAATTTCTGGTTACTCTAACTATAGTGAGAAATAGTTTTAAGAGGTATTTCAAATAATGACAACTTTTTCAGGCTCAAAAAAAATATTTAAAAATGAGTGACCGCTCATCATTGAATTCAGAAAGAGTTGTGGAAAATGTTCCAGAGAAAAAACCAATTAAGCTGTCTCGCTCCTTTATAAATTTTCAGTCTGCAATTGAAAAAGAGGAGTTGAACAACAGTGATGAATATTTGTAAATATTCTTTTATATGTTGCTTGAAATATGTATATTAACATCACTAATTTTAACTGCATTACATTCAATGGTTTATCTTAGTTTTAATTTATTATTTGTCTTCATACTTTCATACTTTGCTTGAATATATCAACCCTAATATTTCTAAAGGGATTTAGTTAGCTTAAGAATTTGTATGTATCATTTAAACTTTTTTACCATTTTTTAAAATTAATTATATTAAATTCGATTAATTAATTAATCACTTTTGATTATTTGACTGTACCAGATAGAGCTTAAAATTGAAAATTATTATTTTGCCTCATTTTATTTTTACTTCAGATCATTCTCTAATTATTCTTTTCAAAAGTGATTTAGTCAGTTTACATTGACTGCTCTATTGTGAAAAATAAAATTATGAATAATTTTGAAGATAATATATAAAATTCCCATTAAAAACAAATGATGTGCAAATGAAAATAAAATTAGATTAAAAATTTAAAGAAAGTTTTAAACAGAATAACATTTTTCATTCCTTCAAAAATAAAAACTACTAAAGATATTTTTATATTTGGGGCTCAATGCAGGGACAACTATTGTTAAAATATCATAATATTGGGAATTAGGTTTTCAAGTTTTTTGTGAAAAAATTTTTGTGCCAATATTTAAATGTGATATTTTAGAATTTCATGTTCACTCTAATAATTAAAATGGATATTTATTGTTCTTGTATGTAAAAGTTATTTAAATACTTTTTTTTATTAATTCTTAAGCATGTCATAAAATTCTAAATGTGTTTTTGTCACTTTTGTTGGGGGTTCTGTTCTCTTGTCTCTTTATGAGTGCTCCCAAACGTATGCCTTCAAATATGTAAACATTGCTGAAAATTACTTTATGTAGTGTCTTTTTATGGTAACATTTCTACCAATAAATTGGACGTCTACTACTTAGAACTAGTTTTAATATTTTCTCTGATTCTCAATAAATTGTGCTATTTAAAATCAATGTAATGCAGAAGTAATTCTCAAACCTCAGCGAAATGTTTAAACATATTTTCAAATACAAATGAATTTTTTGCCATATAATTATAAAGAGAAAGGGAAACAATGATTTTTAGTAGTCATAATTATTTTTAAGTAATACATTGAGGCAGAAGTCTGAAAACCCACAACCATTTATACAAAGAACTCTGATTTGCCGACCCCTGGTCTAAGCTGTAGACATTTTTTTCATGTACCTCTTCAGCCAAGAAGGAATAACATTTCATAAAAATATCCATTGAATTAACTTATACTAAAAATAACACTTTTTAGAGATTTAATCTACAAATTTTTTAAGGTATAAATTATTATTTCAGAATAATGTCATTTTAAGAACAAATTGTTTTGTAATAAGATTATCTTATTAAAATATTTAATTTTAAGGAAAGTATATAAAAAAATACAAGTGTAAGATAAATTATTACAAACATTTTATATATGATATACTCATCAAATGCATGTTTATTTCTAAATGAAAAATAAGGTTTTGATATTATTCATTTTTTATGGGCTTTTGCTTAAAGAGACAGCTTCAAAGGTTAATTATTATTATGCAAAAGACAGGGTTTAATTCAAATAAATAGCTTCTTTTGTCTCTGAGAGTTATAGTTTTTCTTTAATCATTGTAATATAGCCATATTCTTTTAAAGCAGACTCTATAAAAATCTCTAAATTCATGTCATTCAAAGAATGTAAATCTATGTCATTACAGAATGTTTATAAATTACTAGCTACATTGTGTGTGTGTGTGCCCGCCGTTGCACAGGCTTCCTCTACTTTTATAAATTTTCCCTTCCCTTCACAAGATCAGCACTTCTAATACTCTTTTTCAAAGTGACTTCCACCCTCCTCCTCCGCTTAACCCTGCGTTTCTCAGGCTTTTACCGAGTGTATAACTTAAAATTTCTGTTTCGAAATTTTTTCGCTTCTTTTCTTTGTCAGACACACTTATTTCCCCCCGGCGTTGCACGAACATTTTTAAATGCATAACATATTGTCATGGAAATTCCCTTTCCCCTCTCGCTATCAGAGCTGTCGAGTAAGTGAACAGTGGGACTTCAATATTCACTCACTCACTTTGCAACTTTTTTGGTCCCGGAAACGAAAATATATCTTTTTTAAAAGTAGTTGTATGTTGAAAAAGTAGAAATTTTTATAATGACAAAATTTCACAAATATATTAAATGTTGAATTAAAATTGTGAGCATTTTTTGAAATGTTCGATACACAGGAAAGAAGTTTCATGCAATTATTTTTATAAATGAAGAAGGAATAAAAAATTTGAAATTGATAAACAATTATTAAATATTTAAAATTTGAGAATTTTTTAAAAATTTGTAAAAAAAAGTTTTCTACATTTTATTTTTTAAATCACTAACTATTAAAGATCAAGGTATGAGTTTTTGAAAAATCATTTTCATATAAACGCATCAATATTGATTCATTTTAGAAAAAATCATAAAATATGTAAAGTATCATTGTTTTGTTGTGTCGTGACGAAATAAATTATCTTTCCAATTACAAAATTGCTGACGAAGCTATTAAATGCGCGAATAAAATTTTGAGTATTTTTTAAGGAATAAAAACTAAGCAATGATGTTGTTTGGAATCCGGGTACAACCATTACTAATGAAGCGCTTTAAAAGATCACGCCGCGAAATCGTCAGGAAAAAGGAGTGAAAAGTCCTTTAAAATTAAAGGAAGAGATATTTAATTTCGCCAAATCGGGTGATTTTCAATATTTATAGACGCATTTTTAAGTTAATGTCCTCAAACTTCATATATCGATTACAAACAACGGTAATTTGTAAACAAAAAATGTAACAAAAATAATGCTTAAATATTTCTCGCAAAAAGGGAAAAAAAACGAAAAACACAATTTTTTTTATAAAACCCTAATTTTTAAGTAATTTTTTCAATCTTTGTACAGATTACGGATAATATCGTTCTACACAAGGAAAAAAGTTTCGTGAGATTATTTTTATAAATAAAGAAGTTATTAAGTATTTAAATAAAATTTTGAGTATTTTTTGAAAAATCGTAAAAAAAAAAAGTTTTTGACATTTTATTTTTTAAATGACTGATTTTAAAAGAGAAAACCATGAACTTTTTAGTATAGAATATCATTTCATTAACGCGAAAGAAAATGCAAACGGAACGATTTAGAAATCATTTTCATAAAAACGTATCAATTTTGACTCATTTTAGAAAAAATCGTAAAAAATAGAAAATATCACTATTTTGTAAACTAAATTATATCGCATCGTGGCGAAGTAAATGATCTTTCCGATTCTGTAATTATTTTTTGTCTGAGTCTCATAAAAAAAAATTAGATCGTGTTTTAAAAACGTCAGGGATAAAAAAAAAACATCGAAAAATAGGAACTTTGCCACTTGGCGGGAAAAAATGATCACGGGGTAAAATAATTATGCGTTTCAAGGTTTTTAATTAATATCTTTTTAACTAATTGCAATATCGGAATATAAATGATCAAAACGGATTCCTCCGATCATTCCCGATGTTTTGGTACCTTCGGCGAGTTTCTGCGTCGTGCAGTTCGTGAGAAAATAGATGTGCTTACGTTTGTTTACCTACGCATTTTAATAGTGTAGATTATTTTATAATTATCCTTCAGAATTATCCAGTTGCTGCATTATAATTGAATTTTGTTTTATATATATATTCTGAAAGGTCCATATTTGTGGGCATTAATACTTTAATACCTAAAAATCATGCTTTTATATTTTATTGGAATTTGTTAAGTTATTTTTCTTTTCTTGTCTCATTTCTTTATTTTAGATATGATACATCAAATAAGCTGGAAAAAAATGAAGATATTTTACATAAGGAGTTGGTTGTTCCACCAACATCTTATAATTATCTCACTGTAGGCAACTCAAATTTAAAACAAGTAAGATTTTTCCTTTTTGTTACATATAGAAAACTGTGGTGTTTAAACTTTTTGCTATATCAGTTATTATTTTTTTTATCTTTAAATTTAAATGTTTTGAAAAAAGAATTTGAGTGAATATAATTGCTTGTAAAACTGTTTCGTACTTATAAGAGAGAAAAACTGTGAATTTATTTAAAAAAATTTTTAAAAAGCAATTTGAAATTCTTGAAAATTTAAATTTATTTTGAAAAGATTTCCATCTTTGAGAAATTGTTTTTGAAAAATTGTTAATTTTTCCATTCAAGATGTAAACAATTTACATGATAAACATTTTAATTTATTTTCAAATAAAGTTGAATAAATGTAAAATTATTTTATTTTTAAGTCAAATTACTTTTTTAAAAAAAAATTCATATTGATGTGATGAGAATTTTTGATTTCGTGTTACATTACTAAGGTTCCTTTAAATAGGCAGCTGTTAAGAATATATAAATTAAACTCTTACTGAAAAGTAATTTGCCTTTAATAATAGAAGCTCGATCTCATTCATGATAAAAGAATTTTCTAAAATGACAGCATTGGCACACAATATTTGTGGAGAAGGTTTAAAGATATGTAATGAGAAAACATTGATGTATTAATGATTGACAACCCTCTAGATGATAATGATTTGATTGGCCTTATATCAGATAACCATAATATACTAGACCAGTGTCTTCAAACTTTGTTGACTCACAAAACCCTTGAAACTATAAGATGTTTCTGACAAATCCTATCCAAAAGCCTTAGAAGAATCTGTCTTAAAGTACTATTTAAAGTAGATCATCATGTTGTAGATACTTTAAGTAAAGACCAAAAAAAAAAAAAAAAAAAATTGTATTTTTTATTAAAAATTTTCAACGTTATACATTAATGTAATTTACTCATTAATTCATGCTCTAGATGTCATCTACCATTGCATTATATTTAATGACTGGGATATTTGTTTGCATTTTTTTTTACACAAACTATTGTGACGTCGGGTGAACCTCACCCCTCTATTCAAGCGAAGTTTTATGGCTTCAAACGGACGTTGGGTGACAAGAGCAGGTGGCCATGGGGTCATTGTTTGTTGTCTGGCCTCGGACAAGCGCAGACATCGGGTCTGGAATTTACAATGGCTAAAGAATGCCGGTGACAATAGGCATTCCTGTATGAAAGTCCTGAATAGGCGAAGCCTGTATGAAGGTCGGTGCATAGAGAATAGGTCTATGAGGCCCAGGTGGTGAGATGAATGGAAGTTTCAGAAGTTGGATGAGAATTATGGCGCCCTTGGATTCCAGACAGACGAGGAATGTGTTTGTGTTTGCCGCGCAAATGGGAGACGAAAGTGGCCCGGGGACGAGGGCAGACCTTTTTTTTGGCCTGCCAATGAGGAAGACGAGGGGCGTGTGGTGGACCCGCCCCTGGTGTTTAAAAGGGGTTAATTTTGAGGAGAAAAGGACGGAGAGGGAAGAAACTTGGAGAGAGCCCTGGATGGAAACAGAGAACCATGGAGTAAACTGGAGAGGAGCCCGGAAAAGCAAGGGATTGTCGAGTGTCTTTCGGAATAAGGATTGACCTCCAGTGAAAAAGACTGTCCGCCCGGCTTGGCATATTTATTGGACTTTTTAATAACATATGAAGCTATTAAATACTGTTTTAATCTTAAAATGAGGCTGTGACAAATTTTCTTGTTTTCTAACTACTGACGACGTTACACTATTAAAGTCTAGGTCTATTGAAGCTATCTGCAATTGCATTTCGTATTCTACATTAATTTATTTCTATATTTTATTTTTGTTGCCACATGTATTAAGAAATATTTTAAATTTGAATACATTGTTCAGAATAGCTTTAAAAGATTTAAAACTGTGTAAGAAACTTCTGTGTATTCTGCAAATTTGCGATCTAAAATTAAGGTACTTTTCTTGTTTAAATTTTGACTTTAACATTGAGTCTGTTGATATGTCAATAAATTGTTCTTTCTCCTTCATTGTCAAGCCTTCTGAATTTATTTATTCATGCTTAATGCACATGAGATTTATAAACTTTTAGATTTTATTTTATTCATAAAATATTTATTAATATTTATTTTTACTAGCAAACTGCCTTTAAGAATTCGATCTTTTATAAAAATACAAATTTTACTAAAATTTTGGTGCTTTGTTTAAGCAAATAATGATCACTTGTGGAACCCTTATCGAAGTTCCAAAAACCCAAGTAGAAGACTTCCAGGTAGAAATGGTTCTTCAAAAACCATATCTAACATGTAAAAGAAAATATTAATAAATTTAGGCATATTTTTATATTAGTCATTTTAATTCCACACTTATCGAATTTTTTTGGTTCAATTTATTATGTTTTAAACAAAACTGTATTGATGGAGTGTTAATGAGCAACAATTTTTTTAAATATGTTAATGGAGTACAATATATCTGATAAAAATAATAATTTATACAGATTTATGAGAAGAGATGATTTTTTTTTAAACTTTTTTTTCATATGGCTGTATAAAACGTCTACTATTTAATTTCTTGCACAATATATATATATATATGAATTAAATCATAATCTGAATTGCTTGCTATCTTTATCAATCATTATTTAAATAGTGAGACAAATTTAAATTTATATATATATTATACTTCTCTTCAACAACAGATGGTTTATAATATCAACGAAAAAAACGATCCATAAATCTACTGGAAATGTATATCAATTGCAATAATGGTAGGAAAATAACTTTTTGTGTGTTTCATTCAGAAATTCCATCAATGGCAAAAAGATTTCTCTCTAGAAAGAGGCAAGTCATAGTCAACAAAGGATAGGAATAAAAACGCTTAACCCGATTAAGGATTCTTTAACAGCTTGCAGCTGAATTCAATTTCTGGAACTGAGTTAAATACTTAACGTAATCAAGTAAAAATACCCAGAAAAGTGGACGCAGTCTTCAAATCTGAGTTTAGATTTCATTGCATACATCACTGACCCATGAATTTTGGGTTTTGACTTCCCGTAACATCATCAAAAGAGAATCTTGTTACATGCACAGCAAAATTTATTGCATGGATTCATTGCAGAAAAAATGAACATTGTTCCTGAGAAGAAATTCCCACTTTAGTGGAAGGCAGTGTAAAGTCGAAGCTTATTTTTTATAGCCACTGAAGCAGTTATTATTTCAGCCAACCTCTTATGCAAGATGTATAGATGCTTTCCTGGTCATCAATCTACTCTGATCTCTCACTAATGGAATATATCTTGGATGTGATTGGATGCTGAATAAGTGGCCTAACATCGCCACTTTCAAGACATGGATTGTGGAAAATGGTTGCTTAAGAATGAAAGAATTGTTAATTCTCAAAAATTCGTGAGCACTCACTAAATGGACAAGGGATACATTTAAACCCCAGAAGAAGTGACTAGAAGACATTCCATATTTTATGACACATTTAATAGCTAATAAAAAAAGGGTTGAAATTATCTTAAAGTAAATCCCATTTTTCAAAGAAAGAGAGTTACTGCAATTTTGTTATCTTTACTTTCGAATTATTTTGTATTGTATATAATATACGTACATTTTTCCCTCTCTTTGAATTACATAAACTGTGTACATCAGTATTATGTAGATAAAATGTCTTTATTAAGAAACGCCTATTTTATTTGCTACTTGTTATTAAAAGAGGATTTATTGTTTTGAAATTTATAAATTGATGTAAATGAATACGTAAAATGTATATGTGTTGCTTCTGTAAATTATGAATGAAAATATTTCTTTTTATTTCATCTAGGTGTTGGTGCAAACTGAACTTTGTGATGAAGAAGAAATTCAAACTGATGAAATAGAAATGGCTAATAAATGGACTCAAAATCCAACTAACAGTACTGCAGGATGTGGAGGTTGAAATAAATTATATTTTTATTCATTATATATATATATATATATCTTGAAAATATTGAATTATGTCACTTTTGATTAAAAAGAGTTTTAATGAATGCACATACACATATATAGTTAATTTAAACTCATTTATTAGTGTATACAATATATTTTGAGTTAATTTTTAAAAAAATTCTATTTTACTATTATGCTAAGTTAATGTATCTTTTGTATTTACAAAAGTTAAAATATTTTTTGACATGATTTCTAACTGTACTTACAGTCTCCTTGCTAGGACTTTAGAAACTTAAATTTTTCAAGAACACATTGTTTGATGTTTTGTTTATTAAATATTATTGAGTGTAAAGAATATTCTAGTTAAAACAAAACTACACTTTTGAGAAATTTCTTATCTTTTTTGTAGTTATCTCATGTGAATTAAATATTTTATGTCTCATATCCAGGTGATAAAATTTTATTCACTAATGATAAAGCATCTGCCTGGAAATCTCTATTTAATGTGCATTCTACAAAGCTTTCAAGTTTCCTTCAAAAGAGTAGCAATGTAAGTTTTTTATCCTTGTAAATTTTCTTGTTTTTGAATAATTAATTTCAAAGTAATTAACTGTAAATATAAGTTATATTTTTATCATTTTGTTACTAAAAAAGAAAAAGAATGATTATAAATTAAATGAAATTTTATATTGTATAAAAAGTGTAATTATACATGTATGGGTAGCATTTCTGCTTTGTCTGGAAATGCCTAGGTTAATATTTTCAAATTTAGTTGTTTCATTGAAATTAAATTTTTTTCTTTGCTTTATTTCTCATATAAAAATTTTAGAATTGCTTTTTGATATTATTCTACATGAGTTAAAATGGAATAAATCTATTTTGTAATTCATATAACAGAGCATTTGTTGGTACTTACGTATTATCCCAACTTTATTGGTGACATTGTATGAAACGAAGCACATGGTTACCAATTCAGTATGTACAACACATGCAAAATCGGTGTTGGCAACTTGGCGAGTTATCATGAATGTTGGTATTGTTGCAATAGTACATAAGTACCCTTTTGTTTATTTTTATTGTATATAATAGTAATAAAAATAAAACTATTCTTAAATTCTAAATTCTCCAGTTATTAATTTCATTTAAGCTTATACTGCTTTATAACATAAACTGCAGATACTTGTAGCATTGATCTCATATAACAAACTTCCAGTGTTCTTTCTTAAAAATATTTATTTTCTAAACATTTATAATTAAAAAAAAAGATTTTTTTTCAAGACAGAAATTCTGTTATTCTGTAACTTGTAATCCATGGTATAGAATATGCACAGTATCTTTAAAATAGAATATATTTTCTTACATAGTGGATCGTCTTTCAGAAGTAGGAAAAGTCCACTTAATAACCAGGCAGGTTTATCTGGAGTAAATATCAATTCATTTTGGAACTATCAGGCAATTACAGAAGAATAATTCACAATAATCAATTAAGACAAAAATATGTAATAATACATGTAAAATTTGCATTAGTATAAATTCAAACTTCACTCAGCTTTACAAATTTGTAGTCAAAATGTCAGGGCTTCTAGAACTTTCTGGAGAAATATTCATTCTAGGCCTTTCAGGATCTATTGTAAAACATCTATTTTTGTTGCCAAGGTCACTCCTATTCATTTATTGAAAGAATTGTCTTCCTTTTGACCAGTGGCATAACAGAGAATATTAGGGCCCCCCTGTGCAAACTCAGGTTTTGAGCCCCAAGTCTAAATACATACTTAGCGTCAGTCAAGCTTTAAGCCCCCCCCCCCCTGTAATGCGGGGGTGTACGTTATGCCACTGCCTTTGACTCAATCATGCCAGCTGCCATACCTTATGGGTAAGAAGAAAACAGTCTAAAATTTCTGTGGCAGTATATATATATATATATGTTACTGATATGTATTAGAAAAACAAAGTTAATTTTTTTTTATCTGTAGAATATTTTTTGTAGCTGAAACAATACCACAAAATTTATAACAATGCTGAAATGCTTTTATGAACTTCCTTTTTTATTTTTCTCATGATATATTTATCTATTTTGAAAACAAATATTAAAATTAACAACAAGTGATTTGATTGTGTGAATTATTTTTTTTTCATATTTCTACAAAATCTATTTTCTGATTTGCTTGGAAAACCTTTATATGAAGGCTGAAATGTGTGTGTCTTTTTTTAATTTTAGATAATTTTAACACTTCTTGATGAGGAATTTACTACACCCACTGATTATTACAAAGGGAAAAAAAGACATGGTCTTTTTTATAGTGATGGCTACTATATTCTTTCTCCTTTAAATTTTTTATTTGGTAAATAAATGCTTTTACTGACATTCTCTCTAAAATGATTTAATGCAATTTTTTTCCTACACCCTCTTTTATGCAAGAAGCTTTATATAATCATAAGTGTGTATTCATTTAAATACACTGCTTGCCATTAAAATTGCAATACCATGAAGGAAGGAATTCAAACATCAGATTTGCATGAAAGAAAGAAGATGCAGGGATGTGCAAATTAAGGACAATCAAATTTTGCAGGAGAAAGATAACTCTTAAACTCTGTATAAAAGGAATGTTACGCAGTGGGTTTCTCATTCTGATATCGCATTTGAATTTGAATTTCTTCTAAGAAGATCGTGTTGTACCTCATATAAGATGGAGAAACGGCTAGCAGGTGTTGGGATTCGAAAGTAGTAGGATCATGGCTTATTGAGAGTGCAGTTTATCTTTCTGGGATATTGCTATATCTGTTGGTCAGGATCTGCCAACTTTCATACAAATATGAAATCAATGGGTTTATGAAAGTCATACTGAGTGTAATGCTGGATTTTAATGGCCTCCTGCCACAAATGCTCGAATGGGAAACAGATCAGTTGTGCAGGTTCATATAGTCACATCACGAACTTTCAGTCTGGAAATTGGTTTCTTTGCAACACAAGTATATGAACTGGCAGTGTGCAATGATGGTTGGAGCAGCACTTATTATCTGCATTGTGACCATTGCCTTTTCTTTCCTTGACACTGCAGCTTTGAGACGTGCAGAAACAATGGTGCACTCTGGATACAGGAGGGGAATCATGCTCCAGTTCTTGATGCATACTGAATCAAGAAGAACATGTTCTTGTTTGGAAGCTATGAAGAGAACGTACAAGACCTGTTTGCATTATACAGATCCTATACCTAATTTAATGGTATGTAAAGCCACTGGGTACATTATGCAAACACTCTGTATCATTGAAAATTTGAACAGCCAGTGTCCTGTTTTGAATCTTAAGGCTGGTGACTTTGAGACCTCAGAGATGTCATCTTTCAATAAGATAATTTAAGACCGAGTGTAGCCTTCCCATCCTGACTTACCTTGGCACAGAGAGCGTTCAACTGATGCTCTGGCCTGCATGTTCTCTTGACCTCTTATCCACTGAAAACATCTGGACTTGGGTTGAGAGACTAGGTTGTCAATTGTTCGTCAACCACTATGACTGATGAATTGTAGAATAGACAATTAGCATGGAAAATGGCTATCCATCTGTAATCCAAGCCCAGTTTACTCTGTGACTACCTGGGTTAGAGACATTTTTTTTTGCTGCCAGAGGTGACAGCTTTGTGAATTAGTCACACAAAGTGAATTTGGGTAACATTTCATCTGTTTACCCTAAAATTACCTACAAATGTAATATTTTCTTCTGAATCTTCTGTATGCATTTAATAAGTAATGTTTTGTTATTTGCTTTCCTTCCTGGTGTTGCAATCTTAATGATCAGTTGCATAGTATTTTTTATTTGTATGTTTTACAAAATATCACTTACTGAAAAATGTTCTGAACTTTTGTATAATAAAAAGCTAAAGAACAAAGGAATTATTTTAAAAGAAATACATAGTGGGAACTGCTTTTTGATGATTTAGTTTTATAATGGATAAAGCGTAGTAAAAATACATCTATATTATTTGATGCAAAGCATTTGAATATGTAGGCATCTTGAGAACTTTGAACGTTGAAAAACATAATGTAAAAGTATGTAGATAAAAGCAATAATTAATTCATTTTTAATTTAACTTTAAAATTAGCATATGCGTTGATTATATGATATTCTAAAGTAGATGCCTACCACTGAATGTTATAAATAATATATATGTAACAATTTAGATAAATATTTGAGAACATAAATTTTTCTTTTTACAAACTGTTTAAAATTAATCATATTAAACTATTACAGATGTTCCTGTTGTAGATATCTACTGCTCAGAGTGTAGCCCTTTTATAATTACTATACATGGTAATATGACTGAGGTAAATTTGTTAATTTTTTTTTAAAGTGTTAATTTGTTTTGCTTTGTGTGCTGCTAATATATGAGTTTGTAATGTGAAGTTTTAATTATTATTAAATATAATTGAGATGGAACTTAATTTTTATTTAAATTTTTAAAACTTAATTACATTGTCACCATCTTAAGTTATTCATTTCTTAAGAATTTCTTGTAGCTGGTTTGAAAATTTCTTTTCCACCTAACAAGAGTGTCATATGATTGGTTATAATTTCCATCAACAGCCACCATTTCATCTTAGATTTGCCTGACACTGAAACCTTTCAAATGAAAAAAGTTAGTCACTCTGCAAGCCTCTATTTTCTCCATACTGCAGAATTCTTCAATCTACAACTTCTTGAAAGCAAACAAATGTACATCAATATATTTAGCTTACAACATTATGAACTTAAAGATCAATCTTATCTAGATATTGAGTTTATTTCATAACCAAGAAATTAAAACTTTACTTATCTTTACATATTACATTCACAATATAATTTTTCCTCTTATAGTTGCAACTGGTCGATGGCATGGTAAATGAAAAAGGAATAATTTGTGTTTGGAATGTTTTGGATAGTAAGAATCCTGAATAGAAAGTATCTAATTTATTTATTAAATGTTTGAATTGCTAATATGCTTTAAAAATTTTCTTAGAATAACAAAACATTTTATTACAGTGTTTTAACAGCAAACAGTCAACCTACATGTGGAACTTTTGGTCCAGGTTTTTCTGATATTGTTATTGCTGGAATGGTATGTATTGTTAATGTGTATGATGAAAAAGGGGAAGGAGATAACCTTAAAAGTTTAATTAGACATATTTGTTTTTCATGAATTTTTGCTTTACATTTTGAATATAGTAAAAAATCTAATTTATATTTAAGTTATTTAAAATGGATTATTGTGTTAATGATATTAATTGCAATAATATTTTCATGTCACCTTTAAGTTTCTTTTTAACTTATTGTAATACCTTTATATATTTAAGAAAAATATTTAAATGTTTTACCTATTAACTGCTATTTTTTTAAATTTTTGACCAGGTGCCCAAAAGGTTGTGTAACAATATAATTATTTTCAAATTATTATTATTTTTTTTTTTTTATTTATTTATTTATTTTTTTTTTTTTGAAAATGTGTTTGATGCTTTTAAATTTTTTTATATTTTATTGTATTTATAATAGTATAAGGAGGGATGTATACCTAAAATTCCAAAATCCGCATGTGGGGGATAGTGGCAGCTAATGGGTTAAATCTTTCATTTTATGTGTACTAGAATGTACTTTAAAAATAAACGAGTAAAAAAGTTTGCAATCTTACTTTGTTATTTTGATTTTTTTTAATTTTATCTTTTTAGCTTTATTGCTAACATTTTAAAATTATAACATGTTTAATGAATTTGTTAAATCCTGCCGGACCTCTGTTTAACAAAGTCTCTAAATCCTGAAAAAAGTTCTTTATGTTGAAAATTCATTAAATAGATATTCATTCTTTAATATACTTTAGAAACCACATAAAACAAATTTTAAATTCATAAACACTATATGTTATTTACATAAGTAATTATTCACACTTTTTTTGAAAATAAGTACCTATTCCTTTTATATATCTTACCTATCAAATAGAAATCTACAAGGAAAATAAGGGGAAAAAATTGTCTAGAAGTACACTGTATTTTCAACTTTAAAAAGTAATTTTATTTTAAAATTAGTGAATTTTTTAAAGATATTTTCTGATTTTAAGCCTACAAGTTATTTTAAATATACATTATTTTATATGTAACCTTTTATGATACAAATTAAAAATTTATTCATCTATGGGTGGGGTTTGAACCTCCAAACTCCACTTATGTGTATGCTACTGGCAGTTATCAAAATACAAGGAGATTATTTCTACTTTGTTTAATTTTTTAAAGTATCATATTACAAAGAGTCTTAAAATGTAATCAACCTAAATTCAGTTACATAATCTTAGTAAAAAATGCTATGAATAATTTCTAAAATATATTTTTACTTAGATTAGATGTTTTTATTCTTATTGTAGGTTTTGTAATCAGTCCAAGTTTTGTTATTGTGTATGTAAAATATTCAAAACAATAATTATGTTTATACTTTTAAATTTAATTATATTCATAATTTTAAATTAAATTGAATTCATATATTTTAGTTCATGTGTTTGCCATGTATTCAATAATTACATTTAAGGTCGATGGAGCTGTTATGCTATGGGATTTGACTGAAATAAATGCAAATCATTTTCAAATGAATCAAGATATTCATCTGACATTACGTTCACCAACTTATAATACAGGTTTGACCATTTCTCTAAGCTTTTTAAATTTTAAAAAAAAATTTTATTTAAATAAATTATTTTTTGTTTAATTATGATATATAAAAAAACTGGGAATTACAAAATATAGTCAAATTGACAAATATTTTCTCAAAATATTTTATTTAAATTATGATAATTTAGTTTCTGAAGTATTAAAATCTTGTCTGATTGCCTAAGGAAGCTATTTTTTTTTTTCATTTAAGTTTGAAATAATTTTAAAAAAAATGTAAATAATTTATTGAGGCATTTTATTTCTCATTAAAATAAGTTCTCCTTTTTTGATGTATTACAGAACATTACAAAATATACATAACACATATTTACATAACCTGGATGTCTGATGTAGCATACATTTTATATAACCTATAAATTAGAAATAGGGCATTAGATAGTAAATTTTTTTTAAAAGTTTAATTTTGTTTTGTGAATCATTTACTGGATTTTATTAAGTAATTTGTGATATCAGAAATGAGTAAATAAAGTTAAAAGTACAAAAATTTATTTGGTATATTATATCTTATGAATGATGAGAAATCTGTAGAAATGAGTACTATTAAAATATTGAGTGGTAAAAATGTTATATGAAAAAAAGAAACTATATATTTTATGTACCTCAATTTTTTACTATATTTCCAGAAATGTATTTTGAAAGCTCCAAAAGGCATCTATTGTATAGTTAGCTTTTATCCTGGTATAGATTGAAAATTACAAAAAATTAGAAATTAACATTTTATAATTATTTAGTTTAAATTTTGTAAAATTCATACTTGGTTACGGGGGGGGGGGGGGGGGGGGGGGGGGGGGGGGGGGGGGGGGGGG
>BMAV01000420.1:439612-457655 GCA_019973955.1 Trichonephila inaurata madagascariensis
AACAAAAGTAAAAAAAAATTATTTTTAATAATAATAATATTATTATAAAGTCTTTTACTAAGAATTTTTTCAAAAAAAATTAGATTAGCATCTAAAAACTAGTATAATTCATTTAAATAAAAAATATAGTGAAAAGCTAATATTTGACCACATGTCCCTGGACTTTAATAACACCAGGCATATAATAATCATCAAAAGATAAGATAATCATCATAATCTGGCATATTATGGACTAATTTTTTCACTCACCTTTGTTAAAAATTCCAAAATAGATTTTTTGCTCTCCTCAAGTTCATTTTTGTCTTTTGGAGCTAAACTCTGAGGGTGTTTCTCCATTAGGTTTAAATCAGGTGAATTATTCGGCTGAGAAAGTGATTTTATTGTTCTTAAGCCAAGTAGTGGTAATCTTTGATGTGGGAAAAGATGCAGAATTTAATTGGAAACTAAAGTTATTCTCAAAAGAAATTTTCCAATAATAGAAGTGTAAATTCCTCAAGTACTTCCATATATATTTTGAAATTTCAGCAATTTTAACAAAATATATAGCTTTTCTAAACCCTTAGAACTCATGCACTTTTAAATCATGTTAGAGTTGTTAACTTTACTGAGCGTTTCAAGCCATCTATAGTTAAAGCTTCATGTTTGAAATGCTAAACATAAATATCCCAATGATGTGAGAAGCACAAAACATCGATTCATTGCTAAAAAGTAATTCCATTCATGAATACACCACTGCAATCTATCTTTTTGCCACTGCATTCTAGTCCTTTATTCGCAAATAATGCACAGCTTTGTCTTCGATAAACATGATTGGAAATCAAATATATACAGCTATCTGAATATACATCTGTTGTGGAATTCCACTTTTAGTTCTCACCACTTTCTAATTAAGAATTTATGGATTTTGAAGCAGTTTTTTCTCACTCTTCATATCATCATTATGTCTTATCTTAGTGTTGTTATCCATTTATGACCACCATTATTTGCATGATAACTTTTAAAATTTTGGTTTTCAAATAATATTTAAGAACTTACAGTTCTTTGAGATCAATTCTTTTTTTTTTTTCATCAGAAATCTGTTGATTAAGTATCTCATTGCTTAGAGTCGCAATTGCTGTCTGAGTACACATGCTATTTATGCAAATTTTATCCCCAATGCTGATCAATCACACAATTTTACAAATATGCTAATATTTTATATCATCTCTAGACTATATTCCAATGTATATATATATATATACGAGTATATATATAAGTTATTAACTTACCAAAGTTTTATTAAAAATTAAAGAAAAGAATTTCTTTATCTCATGTTTACTTGTTTAGTGTTTAATCAATAAATAAAAACTTCTAAATTGAAAATAAATACAAATAGCATTTTTCTCCTACAAAAAAAGTTATCTCAGCAGCCAACTCTGATCATATACATCTTACAAGGAATAATTGAATGTTAGAACCTATGTTAAAAATATATTTATATGTTTAATATTTATGAATAGTTTTCTCCTTCTTTGTATTTGAAGGTTCAAATAAAATTTTTACAACTTATTTTCCAAATTGAGACTACTTTAGTTTCTTGCATTATGTTATAATTCATCTGGTTTCAAACCATTTTTGGATTTTATATTTTTAATGAAGCATGCACATTAGTATAATAAATTTTATGTAACAGTCTTAAAAAATATTAGTTATAATAATTCATTTAGAGTGAGTAATAAGTACTACAAATTATTCATAATTAATTATTTTTATTTTATGCTTAAATGAAATGTAATTTTTCTACATATATAGCAGGGGTGGCGAACCTTTATGGATCAACGTGCCATTTTTTCTAAAGAAGTGTTTAATGAGGTATATATATGCCATCAAGTGATTTTTACTTGTGATTATTGGGGAAATAATAAAACTAAATACTAACAACACAAAATCTTTGTTTACTACAAATACATTTTGCACTGTATAATTGTAAATGTTTTAGTTATATGTGTAATTCAAATTTAAGTAACATCAGTGTGACTTCTGTGTAACAGATTAATGACAAATAACTTATATTAGGATTGTAAGAATGTTACTTTTAGTGGAATGCATGCTGAAATGGAGTCATCTGCCAAACGATTTCTAAGAAATCGGTTATTTTTATAGAGGTTTACTTTTTTGAGGTATAAGTGGTTTGTTTCAAAATGCCGTTTTACAGACGATGTTCTGCATACTACTATTCAGAACATAAAACACGTGCCTTTACTAAAAATGCCATATTTCTAAATTCACCAAGTTTGAAATTCTCTGTTACACTTACTATCTTGCACTTTTTGTTCTTTTGCTGAAATAGCCATGTTAAATAACAGTTAAAAATCGTAAATATAACACAAATAAACTTTAAAATACAGTTGTGTCAATGAAATCGGACTAAGGAACTAAGGAAAGACAATAACAAATGAGTGTGCTCCCCGCCCCCCACCCCCAACCAATCACTCGCGTTTGTTCGTAATACTTCATAATGAACTTGGTTATTTTGAAATAAAATGCAAACCAATTTGATCGCTGGGGAGCCCAAAATATTGTGTCATGTACCATCAATGGCACGCATGCCACTGGTTCGCCATCCCTGATATATAGTATGTATTAAGTAATGAGAAATGATGAGGGAAAATATATAAACACATAGTGATTATATGTTTAAGATAATTTTTAGTTACTTTTTTTACTATATCCATCTAATATTAAAGAACAGACAATATATTCATTGATTAATTTAATACTTATGATTTTTTACTATGTTGTTAAACATATCTGTTTATTGTGAATATTTTTTTTTTACTTATATGAATATATTTGTGTTCAAAATCGAATACATTTTAATCATGTTAAATCATAAAATTAATTTCTCATTGTAATAAAATTATTATAAAAAGAATTAGGAATTAAAAACTTTAAAACTTGTTAAAGATAATATTTAATTAAATGCACACATAAATGAATTCATGAACATTCAATGTTATTTAAAATGTTGGTCTAAATTTTCTCTTTTTTAAATTTGCATGTTTTTCTTTATTTAATTTGTACTTTTTTTTATAGAAATCAATTCTTTTCATTTGTTATCAGTGTTACAAACAAAGATATTTTAAATAAGTACCATTTGTAAAGCTATTGTGCAAAATATTTTAAGATAATTGACATTTTGATTTATGTATATTTTATCTTTGTTTGTCATATATAATTTTTATATGTTTAAAATTTAACCATTTTATAGCTCTAATTCTTGGTGAAGAAAGCCATAGAAGTTGTATTGTTGGAATTCAAGCTGTAGCCAAGTAAAATCTTTAATCTTCAGATTTAAAATTGTTAGAATGTAGATATAAGCAGTTTTTTTTTTATAAATACTTAACCATAATTCACATTATACATAAAAGCAAAACCAATTTTTCTTTTATTATATTTTTAAAAATTTTAAATTGAATTATTATTCTTTCTTTTGTTAACTTCCTTTTTCAAATTGTCTTTAGTTTATCTAGTATGTATATATGACCTCTTCAAAACACTAGATTTGACCAGTGATGTTGAGTTGCTAATTCCTGGTAGGATTGAGTATATAATATATAGGGTACTTACGTATTATACCTTAGACTAATTTTGTGAAATCAAAAGATGTCATCAAATGCCGCGATATACAACCCAATAGTGTAAACCGTTCCAGCATATGTTCAAACACAATAATAACAATAGCAGCATTTGTGCAACATTTTCTGGTGATGTCTTTTGGTTTCTCAAAATCGGTCAATGGCTTAATATTTAAGTACCATAAGTATATATAAATAAAAACACCTCTTGAAGTCTCTGTTCTACCAGTGATGCTTATTTGCCAACTCCTGGTTGGCTCCAGGGTTTCTATAATTGATAAGTACCTAGAGAGCTTTGTGTTTTTATATTTAAGGAAAACAAACTTTTTCCTTTATAAATAGAGGTCAGAAAAATTGTAGAATTTAATCTTAAACTATATAAAATGAGAAATAGAAAGTATTTTATTTGTTTTCAAAAAGGATTTTTGAAAGGTAGACTTTTTTCAAATATTCTTGCATACTTCTCATTCTTAGTTTGAGGCTACAAGCATTTGGTTGGTTTAAATTAAATCAAGATTTTTATTGTTTTTAAACAAATTATATATGGGTATTAAAAATTATAATATTCATTTCATTATATTTTTCATAATATAAAGCAATATTTCAATTTTTTTCTAATAAATTATATGAATTCAAACGACATTGAACTGTGCAGGTTATATGAAATAAGCACTTGTTAATTATTTAAATGACATAATTAATTCATGAGTTTAATTATTAAACTGGTGAAGAATATTTTATGACTGTGTGAGATAAGAAGAAAAAATTACAGACATGTATTATGAATATTTTTTTTTACTTTAACTTTTGAATGATATGTACGTACACACACACTTCACTCATGATTTTATGTGTAAAGTACTATGTACATACAAAAACATTTGAATCTTTGAATTGATATTTATTCATTTTGTTTTTGATCTTGAATATTTTTTTATGGTTTCTCTAAAAAATCTCAATTGTAATCCAAATTTATTAAATTTAAAACAATGTGAATTGAAATTCGTTCCTGGACCATATAAATTCCCAATAATACGACTTTTTGAGAGTAACTCACCTATAACAATTTTAAACTTTACTTGATTTTTTTTCCTTTTCTGAAAGTAAACTACTTTCTATCTTTTATTACTTATTTCTGATTATTTTATTCATGTAATTTTTAAATTAGATGCATGTTATTTGCTTTCTAAAAAATATTGTGGTTTTAATTCACTTCTTAAATTAAATTTTTCATATTTTGAAGGTAACCTTTTTTTCAAGATTTTTCTGTTATCAAAGTTTCCAAAAAGGAATCATGTATATAAATTTTCTCCTAAATTTTAAAAGGTTTTTCAGTTATGGAAAAAAGAGGACTATTATTTATACTTTATTATACTTGATTGCTTACTTGTAGTATATTGTATAAAATTTGTTTTTGATATACATTACATGAGATTGAAAAATGCAACACCAAGAAGTGTAGCCTGCAAGTTTCAGAGTAGGTGTACCTCATTAAGTAATGCAGATATGAAATGCACAGCTCTCCACCACATATTTAGATGGATATAAGAGAAGGAATCTGCAGAATAAGCCATGTCCATGTGGCTAGTTTTTTGTTGAAATTTATTTCTTGTCTCAACGGATATAAGTAACAGCAGAAGGCTTCTACTAATGGAGGCAGTTTCAACAGACAGACAATTTTCTGAAGGGCATGGTGATTGGATTCAGAAAGGCAAGTTTTTCCTTAGATCAAATCTCAGTTGACACTCCACAGTGCACCTCCTTTGATAGAGATGGTTAGAATAAAGAAAGGTTGCAAGTTTGAGGTATGCTGTTGTGACATCAGCAGGGATGGATAAACGCATCCATTGACAAACTAAGCCGATTCCAGAAGTCATTTCTGTAGCCATTTTGTAACATGTGCAGGATATCCTTGATGTTTCCATTTTGACCAAAACCATTACCCATCAAATTTGGTTGCTACAGGCCTACATTCATGGTGTCTCTTAAGAAGATTGCCATTGACCCCATAGCACAGGTGACTCTGTATGCAATGGTGCCAAGCTAGAGTGATGTGGCTGACAAAATGGTACAGAGTCGTATTTTTTAATGAATTACGCTTCCTTTTATTCAATGATAATCACAGTGTATGAGTACAACACCAGCGTGATTACAGGTCCAATCCAACTACATCAATGGAATGCCCTTCCACTTCGCAATGCACCTTCATGGTTTGGGTTGCCATCATGTATGAACACTCCATGGATATCATGTTGTGACTCCATTCATTTTCAAGGTACTATGATGACCAAACGATATGTGGATAATGTGCTGATGTGATACTCTTCCTTCTGGAAGTACCCAATGCCGTTTACCAGGAAGATAACACCTGACCACTCTCTTCACATATCAGCCAAATGTACAGGCTTTTCTTTAGCCATTGTTTTCTTCTGATCTCTCACCAATCGAACACGTCTTGGACTTGATTGGATGTCACTTACATGTTCTGCCATAGCCTCGTTCTTAAGACGAACTATGGTAAGTGGTTGATTGGGAATGGAGGAATTATCATTCCTCAGGAAATCACCATCACTCTCATCGACTCTTATATCTAGATGTCTGCTTTGTATATTTCCATCTGCGATGGTCCTATAACCTGCTAAGCTGAAGTTGTTCTGTTCTATGAGTATCATTTAAACCCACACATCACTTATTACTGTTTACTATCTCTCTCAATTTGCTGAGTTTCTTCATTTTCTGATTACTCGTTCTTGTTGTTACATTAATATCATGTTGTTCTATAGAGAAATGTCCCCAAATATAATGCAGCTAGTTATTTTTTCCTTCTTCAAGTTTTCTTATTTAATATAGTGGCTTTAAATATTATTTTATTTTCAGTAATTCAAAAGAAGATTGGAGATCATCAGGATTAACAGGTTAAATTTTGCTTTTAATATTATTATCTTTCTTTTTTTCTATAATATGATTATTACAGAATTTTCTGTATAAATTTTTTGTTATAAATTGAAATTTTAAAATTTTTCTGATGAATATTCTTTTATGAAGTATCATTTATTTCACATATATATATATATATATTCATAAGTATGTCCAAGAATTATCTCAGTGGCATTATCTATGTCATCATGCATGCAGGATACTTCTTAACTATTAGCTGACTTACACTTAAAACCTCAATGCATTTTTTCATCATCTCAGATTATATAGAAGTACAGTATTTTGGTATTGAATTTTCAAAGAAGAAAGAGCTGTAATTAAATTCCATGGAACCATGCCATTGAAGCGTATTATTTAATAAAACAAGTTTAGGGAGAGTTTTGTTTAAGTATATTTATTATTTTGTTATGACAAACGTTTTTTGAATGGAAGAGACAAAGAAAGAAAAGAAAAAAAGAAAGAAAAGTTCCATTAAAAATCAAAATAATACTCTACACTCATTTGATAGCTAGAATATTTTCCACAAAGAATTCGTTTTGATTGTACAAAAAGATTACTGATGAGTATGAGTTAAAATAGTTTTAAAGAATTTGATGACTAAAATTCATTGCATTCATTCAAAGTATTTGGATGCAAGCAACCGATGTTTTTGCATAGTAATGCACCCAGTTACAAGTTCACTAAGGTACAACGATTTTCGGTAAAAAAATAACGTCTTCCTGTTAAATCAATCACCATATTCACTTGATTTAACATTCAGCGACTTCTCTTTGTTCCCAAAATTTAAAATGAAGTTAAAAGGGTGCTGTTTGTAATTGTACAAAAGAACTTCGTCGTGAGCTGTGGAGGCAATCTCATAAAATGAACTAGAACATGCATTCGAGTCAGTAAGCCACTGTCACAAATGTAGGGATGTAAAAAAAATTTATTTGGAATAAAAATCCTAATATATATATATATATATATATATATATATATATATATATATATATGTAATACCTGTTTTTATTCAATTTTATAACCCAGTCTTAAAAATTCTTTGACAATTATAAAATAAAGATGTAAAATTAGAATATAATTCAAATATATCTCTCAGACTGAAACTGTAATCTAGAAATATAAATCAAATTCAGTGTTGATCTTTAAAACTTCATTAATAATACGATGATTTAAATTTCTTGCACTGTATTTTTTATGTTTTGTTATTTAATACAGTCTATGTATAGTATTTTTAACTATTGCAATAAATTAATTAAATGAGATAATTTGTGTGTATATTAAATGTAGGTCTTTTAAATTAAAAAAGATCTATATATATACATTTTGAATCATAGTTTTGTATTCTCTGTATATTTATTAATATATATTGATATTTTTATTAATATTTATAAAACACATTAAAATGTCCAGCAAGTTTTGCTTGCATTAATCTAATTTAAAATTAATTTATTCAAAATTGCATTTACTAGCATTTGTAATTTCATTTCCTAAAGAGTTGTCTTTTATCATGATAAAACATAAAAGCGTTAATAAGGTTCCTTTGTTTTATTTGTATTATACTAATCTGTAGTTCTTTCTGTTTGTCTTAAATTTTTGGCTCTTTAAAAGAGCTTTTATAATATTATATTGCTTGAATGGATTATAACAATACTTTTTTTTTAATTATTAAAATTAGGTGGCAATAAAAATTTTCATGTAATAACACTTGAAGATATGGGAGTAATCAATATTTGGGTTGTTGTGGAAGTTCTAAAACCTGATGTTTCTGGAATGGAAACAGATCTTGGTTTAGCTCCTGGAGGAAAATATAGGCTGGTTAAGAGCTCATACATTCATTTGTATAATCTTGCTTCTATGTTAGTATATGCAAAGTGTATTAAATTTTTTAATTGAACCAATTGAAAATATTTTGTTGTTATGTTAGATCTGCTTAAAATTTAAAATTGCATGTAATTTAATAAACATTGTTACTGTTTTTACTAGAAAAAAGTACATGGATATTTTTTAAAAAGTGATATCCATTTCTGTTTAAAATTAGAGTTTGGATATTAAATTACCAATATCTTTTCAGACTTGATAGCCAGAAATTAAGTATCAGGACTTTTGATTTCCGATTAGTGCCTTTTGATTCAAGTAGAATACTTGTGACTACAGATGCTGTAAGTCCATATATTTTGAAATTATCTGAAAAGATAATGTCAAAACTCATTTAGTTAGCTATTTTTATGTGTTATATTTTGATTGGTTTTCAAATCTATAGTTTGTTAATATTTATATTTTATGTAAGATAAAACTTTTTATACAATTTTTGTTTTATTACTGCAATGAAATATTATGCAAAAAATTTTATGTTGTAAAAGAATTATTTATTTTGCAAAACTAAGAAATCATATAATAGTTCTGATTTAAAACTTTATTTTCCAAGAGCACATTGAACATCTTTCCAAGAAATTCGAAACAAAAAGTTCAGAAAATAAAAAAAGTTTAAAAACTTATTTTACATTAATGTAAATTTATTTATGAATTGAAGAATTAAAAAATGTATGTATTATATATATATATAGGTGTACAAGAATAAGTTTTAGAATATTCTTTTTGTGACGTTTGGGTTTTTATTGTACAAAAATAGTAATTAATTCACTACTTTAAGTATTATCCTTCACTAGCCAGTATATTTTCTCATCTGTGTGGCAGCATAAGAATTTCCTCATTAAAAGAACAGCTAGTCTTTAGAGGCATTCTTTGCACTACTCATAAGAAAAGAAGTGCTGGTGAGACAAACCATAAATCATTGATAAAAAAAAAGTTGTATTCTGAAGAATATGACACTGAAGGGAAGGATAGGATACCCTATTTCAGTGTTTTTAAATAATTTTTGACTTCCACTGCAACGTGTGGTTGAGCATTATTATGTTGCAAAAACATTTTGTAGTTTCTTTGCTAATATTCTGGCTGTTTCTTTTTTAATGCTCGCCTTAAATACATTATTTGTAATCAGTAGAGATCACTGTGATAGTTTAATTTGTTTTTAACAACTTATAATATACTACATATAGCTGATTTTACCCAACATAGAACATGAGATTTATCCATGAATATCCAACTTCACCGTTAATGTTGATGCAGGACCAGGTATACCCTATGGTCACTTACATTTTGGATTGTCAAAATATCTTTGAAGATATTTATCAGATCACTGGGCCCTGTCAGGCTACAATCTCCATTCATTACATTTTAGATGGCTGTAATAATTGTTCCAATTTACAGTATTAAATGAATTTCACAATTGCTATACACATTAACAATTTCTGAAAAACTTTTATATTGTGTGGTTTGTTTTATTCAATTTAAATTTAAAATGAGAAAAGTTTTAGGAAAATAAATCTGTACGAAATTAAACCTGATTTTATGTAGTGGAAGTATATATCTGTTATCTCAGTGATATGTGCATACTATTAATTAAGCTGTGTTTAAAGTTAAGTACACCCAGCTCTTTTTAAACACTTTTGGTGATTTTGGTTTTGGTTTTGAAATAACACAGTGCAACAATGTACTTTTTTACACACATTTTTTTGTTCTAGCACAAATCTCAAAAAAAAAAAAAAAAAATTAATTCTAATTTTGAAAGTGTAATCAGAAGATGACCAGTTTATGACCACACGTGTGTGGGATTTGGTCTACTTTATGGCTCGTTTATTTTGTATTCTGGAGCTACTGGGAATACCCAAATTTTTTTTATAATGTACTTTATTTCGTTGTATTTCAAATTGAATGCAGTGTTTTGTTTTTCAGTGTAATTATATTTTATATTAATGTGTTCAGTTCATAAAGTACAATAAATAATTTCAATAAAGTTCTAAAAATTAATGTTCTAATACAGTTAGTTCATTGAAGAACTAACAAATAGCAAACTATGGCAAAATCTGGAAAATCAGTTGATGGTTTTAAAGCAGCCAAAGATTGTGTGACTCTTGTTTTGTAGTAATGTATCTGGTGATAAAATGTTAAAACCTCTGTTAATCAGCAAATCCCTCATGTTACGAGCTTTAAAAGGTATGAGCATCAAACAACTTCCAGTTCATTTGATGGTGAATAAAAAGGCATGGATGACAGCTGGTCTGCATACAAATAGATTCAACAAATGTTTTGTTTCAGAGGTTCAGAAATATGTTGAACAAAAAGGCTTGGAATTCAAAATACTTTTGCTCATTGATAATTTTTTCAGCATGCATCATAAATGGAAGTTTCTTTGTACAAAAATGAGCAGTGTGCTCTGAAATTATAACTATCAAATGGACTTGGTGGCAAAGGTTTTAACAACATGTGAATGGTTGACATCGAAGAATTGATGCTAGAAAGCCCTTTGTATGATGACCATTTGATTGAATTTATTGCAATTTATTATAATAAAGAAGTTGAAGATGAAATTCAGCTATTAACAGCCGAATTAATTTGCGAGGGCTTGAAATTTGCTACTAGAATGAAACTTAAAACTACTTACTAGTATGTAACAACATCTTCTTACTTATAATCCTGATATAAAGCATGCCTTAAAGTTTCAATGTAATCTTAAGTTTTATGTAGCAGAACGTCAAAAATTATATGAGAACCTTGAGGCCCCCCCCCCCCGGCCTAAAAAAAACAGCTGCTAATAACAGACTTTGTAACAATAAAAAAACCTATACAGAGGCCGTTAATAATGAAAAAAAATTCTACATTTAAATCAAAGCCAACAGTTGTGCTTGACATATCTGATACATCTACTAGTGACAGCATTTTTGATCCAGTCCATAGTAAATGTACACGCTTGTTATCAAGTAGTGATGAATAGTTAGTAATTTTATTCCTAATGTAATTTTGAATATTTATATGTTGTTTGTATGTATAGACTAAATTTTCATTGTACACTAATTTTAATTTTTTTTTTTTTTTTTTTTGTAATAAAAATGAATTGTTTTTGTTTTATAAATATGTAACATGGATTTTATTATTACTTTTTTTTGCATGGTTTTTTGGGAAAGAAATATTCTACGATTTTTTAAAGTTTGTTGAACATATCCTCAAATTTACCATATGCTGCATTTATTTTTTTACACAATACTTTTTTTTAACTGTTTTCTAAGGAATGTATATATTGTGTAAAGAAAAAGTGTTGGGTGTATTTGTATAAACTTAGTGACTTGTACAACATAAATTCATATAACCAGAACATATTTATCTTGTTATGATGGTGTGTGGGGGGATTATACTGTATATTTTGTATTACATATCTTGATTTGTGCAAAATGACAAAGATTTGTGCAGACATTCATTCAAACCTTTTTTTTTTTATTTTTATTCAGGGTATCATCCTTCATGTGACAAGACATAGTGGAGGAATAGAACCAAGGTTTTATTCTAGTGAAACAGGTAAGTTAATATAGCAATTGTTAAATCATTATGTTATAAATATATATTATGGTGGCTGTTAAAATAATTTTGAATTGAAAGAAATAGGCAAAAGATTGAAATCCATTTTATATTTATAATCTTGATTACTCTTTTGTCCTTCATTGTGTGATTTTCCTGCTGTCTATGTGTTTGTCGAATGTTATTGTTTGGATGTTATCTCTTGTTTGTAGAGAATTGGCCTATATATATATATATATATAATATTTACAAAATAAATTTGTTAATGATTGGTAATTTGACACACAGGAAAATTATTGATATCACTATCATCTCTCTACAAAAGTCAGCTACTGAAAGTAGTTAATAGGTATTTTTTAAACTATGAAACACTCAGTTTGTGTAATGTATCTTCAACTGCATCAATAAATTGTAATCACTATGGTATGGATTGTCTTAATGCAAGGATGCCTTTCTAGTGGCTTTTTCGTCAATAGGCAAGGAGATGTCTTAATTTTTTCGCTCAAAATTGCACTGAAGAGAGTCACCAGGAAGTCTGGAGTAAACATCAGGGGCATTAGGTTTAGAAAATCTGTTTATGTTCTGGCGCTTATAAATGACATAGCACTAATGGCCAGTTATCTGAAAAAAACGTTTGAAATTATTGAGAGGGAGGCCAAACCAATGAGCCTTATTATTATCCTAGATAAAAAAAAAGTCTATGACTACTATTGTGGAAATACTCATATCCCAACTCTTTTTAAGTGGGAGTTATGAATTTGAAATGATAACAGAATTAATATATTAGGGTGTCAGTATTTGATTAAAATAAAGATATCCTACTTGAAATAAAGAGAATTGTTGCCATTAATAAAGCTAAAGCTTTTCATGGATTGAAGCATTTACTTAGAGACCTGGAGTTTTATCTAGAAAGAAAAAGCTATTACTCTACTTGACCCTAATCCGTCCTTCCTTAACTTTGGCTATGGAGATCTGGACTATGATCATGACAAAGAAAAAAAAGGATTTTTGGTGCTTTTGAATACAAGATCCTAGGGATTTTTTCCCCGAGGAAGTCATGAAAACGGTATTTGGCGTTGAAGACGCAACACCTTTTTATATCAAATGTTTAAAGAGCTAGATGTTGCTGATTGCATTAAAATAAGCTTCCTGAATTGAAAGCTCATTTATCCATATGAACGAGAATAACATTCTTGTAAGTTAGTAGTATGTATCCATATGCTATCTGTATGAATGAAAATAACATTCTAAAAGAAATCGTTTTGGCTAAACTATGTAACTGTAAAAAAAGAGGAATACCTAATTTTCGATGGATTGATGCAGTAAAGGAGAATTGTCTTCCTTTTTTCTAATGGGGCTGCGTATTGGTATTTTAACCTTTGCAGACCTAGTACATTCCCCATGAGCTGGTATCACTTTTTAGCACGGCACCATAAAGATGATACCAGTTGCTGCAAGTAATTTTGATGCCCAGTTTCATCTCCAGGGGGAGGTATCTGAGCTCTTGATATTGCAAACCTGTACTAGGATTTAGTTTTGTTGAGAGCACCCAAACCAAACAGAAACTCTAGGGATCTTTTACATGCGGTATAATCATACGCCATGGCTGCTGTCGATTTTGTGCATCATGAAAATCCACCGACTTGGGCCAGTGTCGAACCCGCAACCTTGGGTGCAGAAGGCTAGAGACAAACTAACTATGCCACCCAGCTGACTAATTGTTTGGTCCTTAAAACTAAAAATTGGAGGAGTTTGGATGGTAGTAGAGGCAAATGGAATGTCTGGTTCAGGAGACCTCTGCTCATCCCAGGTTGTCTCGATGTGGATGATGTTGATAGTATAGATATATACATATGTTATGAATGATAAAACTATCTTTTCAGATATATATTTCATAATGTCCATATTTATTAAGCCACATCATAGCTGACTGCTGAAGTTTTTAATTAACTCAGCATCTAGATATTATTTTACTGTGTCACTCTACTCATATCTAAACATATTTAAAATCCTGAGTATACTCAATGTGAATTCTCAAGCATAAACAATCTCAATATGTCCATTTTCCAAAATAAAAAGGGTACAAAGTAGCATAAAATGGATGTTATATAATTTTTTTTCTCATTGAGTATTTTCTTTTTCTTGCATTTTATCTGGTATATTCATCAACTTTTCATTAACTTTGTAAGTTTTGAGAGAGACAGCATTAAAAAGTCCCGTAATATGTACAAGAAAATGCTTTAAAAGAAATTCAGATCAAATGATGTATCAAAATGACTATTAAAATTTATTCTCTGTATCCAATTATTAAATGTTTAATTGCAGTTATTGTTACTCAGGGTAGGTATATGTGATATTGATCTTTGCATATTTTGAGTATTTAAATAACTTCAGATTAAATATTTAGATTCAAATATCTCATCCACAATATATTTAAATAATTACCATTTTTTTCATTTTGTTACAATCCGGTTTAATTCTGTAAGATATTTCTAAAATAGATTTTTGTTACTCTCCTATTCTTTTGGTGTTAAAATTTTAATAATCAGTAATACATAACGTTCAATTCATATTTGTTTCCAAATCTCATTTTCTAGAATTTTCACCTGAAGTTCGTTGCATTGACTGTTCATCTCATAATGAAGATTTATTTTTGGTAAGATAAAACAGTTTTATTTTTTAGATATAAGAATTAGTTCTCTTTTTATCATTCTTAATATCTATATAACTGGGTTTTTTTAATTGTGTTTTTTTCTTAAAATTAATATTTAGAGTTAAAATAAGTAATTGTATTCTTTTAATTTTACTATTTAGACACTATGTTTTTTTCTGCATTGCAATTTGCATAATATCACTATAAGCACATGTTATTAAGAAACCAAAGAATATATAAATGAGAGTTTTCATAGCTGTTTTTTAATATAAATTTGAGTTTATTTTTTTAAAAAAATTCTCTTCATTAGGTTGGTTGCAATGATGGTAGTATAAAGCTGTTTAACACAAAATTAGGTATACTTTTTTTTCTTATTGTTTATCTTTCAATGTGTAGTATTTAATCTCTCCCCCTTTCTAATATAGAAGTTATTTAACATTTTAAATTTAAAATTTTTACACACTTTAAAATAACTTATTTGTATGTAGAATTTTGTACATTCCCACACATATATAGTCTTATTAAATACACAGGAGAAAAAAAAAGGTAAAAGAAATAGATTACTTAAAATTGATATTTAAATGTTTTAAAAAACGTTTTGATAGTGACACATTTTAAGAGATGAAAATTTATATTGTAGTTCAGTTAATATATATTTAATTAATAACTTTAATAAAGTAACATTTTTAGAAATATTCAAAGAAAAGAAAGAAAGAAATATTGTATTATTTTTAATGGCCTGCATTGTTGCAGAACTCTTTGATGAAATATTATATTTTTAAATCTTTATTTTCAAGTAGTTATTTTGAAAATTTTTAAAATGTTTTTTGTGTCTTTATTTTCAGTTCGACCTTTGATGGAATTTTTACATGCAGCAAAAGGGGAACCTGTGAATCTTTTAAAATGGTCAATTGTGCATCCATCTGTATTTTGTGTACTTAGTTCATCATCTCATATTCATTTTTGGAATATCATAGAGAATACCATCCAGCCTTTGCACAGTTATCAATTTGAAGATTGCAAGTGAGTTTTGATTTAAAAAGTATATATATTTTTTAATGTTAACAGAAACATTTTCAGACATAACTTTTTTTACTCTATAGTTTTCAAAAATGTATATGATAAAAATTTGTAATGTGTAGAAATGTGTGTTGAGGTGAAACATTAAATGATCATAATTTGTACCTAATACTATTCTTTTCTGGGCTAAAATATGTTCCATATATTTCCTGTTATACTGTAAGGATGAATGGGTCTTAAACTTTATTTTAAAGTGGTAATTCATGCAATAATGGAACATTTTTAAATTTTAGAGACAATATGTAAATATTTTAAATGGATGTATGTGTTAGGAAATCACAAATTTTCATGAAATTTGGGATACTTTTCTTCTAAAATTATATTTGTGTTTAGATTATGTTATTTGTCATTCGATGAAGACAGACATGAAACAATAAATTACATCTAAATTTCATTAGACTCATTCAAGAGAGTAAAATTTCAAACCGAATTTGGTACCCATGTTCTGCTCTGTATGAAATACAATTAATCCTCTCTCAAACTCAGATTTATTTGATTTTTTGGATTCAAGATAATAACAAAAAGTAAAATGTATATTTTCCTGGATGTTAAATTTTTTTTTCTTTTTATTTCTAAAGAAAATTACTAAAACAGGGAGTTTTGTCTTGGGACAACAGTGAATTAAGGAGTCAAGATTTATAGTATGGCAGTGCATGTTATGAAAGATGGAAGTTTCTGAAACGGTTTTCATGTAGCATAAGGCTACCCTGCATTCTTCACATACATTGTGGATAAATCTAACACACTTCAAAAACTTGCTTCTTCTTCTAGAACCAAGATAACCTTGGTACCCTTGTAGGATCATTTAGTCGTTTTCTTTTGTATCAGTTAGTCAGCTCATGGTGTAGACTAAAGGCTACAGTGTGTAATTATGTTATGAAATCAATTTGTTAAATTTACCGGGTGATTGAAGGGTATGTTGCCTGCAGTCTACACTATGCTACAGAAGGTTGACTACATTAAATCTTTAAGGGCATTGTGAGTCTCTCTCTTGTAATATTTTTTTATTACATTTATCCCTCCTTGACTTTTTGAACAATCTTTTAGCTGTGTTAATGCACCCTTATGCCTTTATTTTCATTGCAATGTAAGAGATTTGTACCAATGTTTTAAGATATTAGATTTACCCTTCATTAAATGTAGTAATTTATTGCATAAAAACTTTCTTATGAGAATAAATCCTTTTATAATTATAATCGATTTTGCAGATAGATTAATCTGAAAAATTTTATTATTTGAAGATGTTTTGTTAAGACATGTCAGCAGTTAACCATTCAGGAAGGGTGACAACAAGCAGTACAATCTATGCTCAGCAACTGTGATGAAAACTTTAACCTTAAAAATGGCAGGAATTAGTTTTTAAAGTATCATAATTTCAAAAATTTCAAGAAATAATGAACCTGTTAATTTATGAAAATTATGATTGAAAATATTGATTGTTTGTTAATTTTACTTACACTTTTTCACAGGGTAACTTGGTTTGCTTTCAAAAATATGGAACGTAAACCAAATCGTCCATTTTCTGATAGACTCTCAAATTTTGTAAGTACATTTTATGCTGTTATATCAAAACTTATTTAGAGTCAAATATAAATTAAGGCAATGTTCCATTTAAATTAATGAAACTTTTGGAGAAATTGTGAAGTATAACTTTCGAATTTTTATGGTACTGAAAAGAAATGTTCAATGATGTCTTATACTCAATTAAAAGATTTATTAAAAAAATAATTGTTACATTTTACTTTATTCATCTTTACTTGAATCATTACTCATTCCTTAAAAATGATGTCTGTCAATAGATTTTATTATTTAAAAAGTTACATTCTTGTGTTAGGAAAATTGGTATTTTCTTAACATGTTACTATGGGATTGATTTGTTAGCTAAATAATGACATTGCCAGGATACTGAATTACACATAAAAAAAGCAAGGATCATTACTAGATAGTATGGATAGAAAAATCTGGTATAAATATTGAAATTCATGTATTTTTGGAAAAATTACTGTTCTTAGGCTAGGAATGTCAAACTTTTTATCTTCCCATGATTGCATCGGAAGTAGGTAACATATTTTTGGATCACTAACATATTATAAAAACTACACTGCTGGCCACCGTAGATGCAACACCAAGAAAGACAAGAGATAGCACAACAAAATTTATTTTGTAGATAACATGTTGACGAAGTATCAAATGATTAAATTTATAGACTTCTGTGAAGTGTGGTTCCTGCCAGAATCAGTAGCCAGAGTAGCCGCCGCCATTGTTGGAGATCACCGCTGTCACACGCCTCGGCATTAATTCAAAGAGAGTTTGGATGCGTTCTTGGGGTACAGCAGACCAAGCAGCT
>BMAV01000420.1:458768-479200 GCA_019973955.1 Trichonephila inaurata madagascariensis
TGGGAGGCCCCTGACTACTCCCAGGGTGTTCTCTCTCAAAATTGAAGTGGAACCGATCAAAATCATGCTGTCACCTGCATGGTGCTCAAAGCTAAGGCTGATTACAGGCGTAATAATGCAGCCCTTGTTGCGATGAATTTTGCGGACCTTGATCTGATGTTACTGTCGATCAGGTGGCATTAGTAACAACAAAAACTAGTTTTGTTTCACATTAGGAAGAAAAAAAATTAATTGTTTTTGTCGTATGCAATTATAATAATATCTCTAACGGCGACTAAGGAGAGGAGAAAAAAACATAAATTTTATTGTTTAATTATCTAAGTAATCTAATTTTTATTTTGTTTATTATTGTTATTATAAATGAAAAAGACAAGACAGTAAACATCAAATTAATAGGATGTATATCATAGCTTTTAAATACTTAAGACGTCAATACTAATAAAATACTGTTTTAGTTTTATTCCTTGTATGTTTCATTCTTACCAGTCAGAGTCATCCAAATAGCAATAGTGTAAATAAGGCATAAATACTACATGTAGGATATTTTACTTTGTGAGTTTATATCTTTTAAAAGTCTATTTCTATTTGAATATTATCAGTGTATATGTTAATGTAGATAAAAGAAGTCACATTTATATCAAGAAATTAATTTTTTTTTTTAGAAATCTTGAAACCGGTTTTGTAATTCCTGTAGGGTGTTGGAAACAAAATTTAAAATGGCACTTATTTATTTCTATAGAGTGCCTTTTAATTTTTTTTCCTGTGCCACATTACAATAATCTTACAAAAACATTGAACCGCTGTTTTTTTTTAATGCAAAACTGTTTATTCTTGCTCTTGTATAGACTATCCTCCATAATTTTTTTGAGAGCTTAAGTCTAATAATTATTGAAAAAGTGAAAGAACTTAATTAGTCAGTAAGTGAATTCATATTTTATTCATTTTTTTGTATAAATAAATAAATATTAATTTTTTTAAAAAATGTATTGATGAAATACAGATATTTTACAATTTACATAGGCCTAAAAATATTTAGAATTTTATATAGCTGTCTGTCAGTCGTATGCTATTTTATTTTTGTATGACATAATATATTTTTCACTATTCCAGATTATTGCAAAAGAAAATGGTGAAATTGAAGTACATACATTTCAAACAAATATCACTGAACATGAATATCAAAAGCAATTAGAGTTCATGAAAAGCTTATAGTCTCCATGATGTTTAATAGTTTGAGGAGAAATGCATGTGATATATATTTTTTTCAAGCAATATGTATTTTCACATTTGAATTACATAAATATTTTATTTTTGTGATGTAATTTCAATTAATATATTGAATAAAGAGGACTTAAGTGATTGTGCTATTTAAATTATTAATGCTTTTCTCTTACTAGCCGGTAGTCAAAAAACTTTTTAATAAATTTTGTTAAAAATAAACTTTGAAATCTATTCCTGTTTATGTAAAAATGTATTTGAACTTTTTTTTCCTTTTAAAAATATTAGAATTTAAACATTAATCTTATTTTTAGTTTTAATCTTGAAATTCATTAAATTTTAATTCATTGCTTGAGGTTAAAAGAAAGTCATATATTTTTATGTTTCTAAAATTAAATTAAACTTCTGCATTTCTTTACCCCTCCCCTTTTTTTAGCAAGATTGAACAAATCTCTGATATAGGAAACAACAAAGTTAGCTCTAGAAGAGGGGTCGGCAAACTATGGCACGTGGTACAATTCTCAGTGGCACTCTACACCACCAAAAGTTAAATTGCCTTTTCTTCATTTCTGCGCTTCAAGTATTTTATCTCCTTTCTTTCGGCTCGTAGTGCCAGCCGGCTCGGTGGCATAGTTGGTTTGTCGCTGGCCTTCTGCACCCAAGGTTGCAGGTTTGACCCCGGCCCAAATTGGTGAATTTTCATGAGGCAGAAAATTGACCGCGTCCATGTCGTATGATTATGTGGCATATAAAAGATCCATTGAGTGCCTGTTTGGCTTGGGTGCTCTCAGCAAAATTAAATTCCTAGAACAAATTCGCATCGTCAGAGCTCAGGTGCCTCCCTCCTGTGGAGGAAACTGGGCATCAAAATTACTTGCTGCAATTGGTATCGCCTATATGGTTCCGCACTAAAAAGTGGTATTAGCTCCTGGGGAATGTGCTAGGTCTCCAATGGTAAAATTACCAATCCGCAGCCCTATTGTGAAAAAAAAGTTCGTAGCGCCAATACACAAATATCGAATATAATTTCAGTCAAAAGTAGAATTTAGTTTGATGCACATCGTGCGTTATATGCTACTTTTAATTTTATAGCACATTACTAGCTTTATTGTAAAAAATTGTACTTTTTGCTTAATTATTGTGAAGATTTTCGTACCTACATATTTAATTCAAATGGCCACTAAAAAGAGAAAGCTTGGTGTTCGCGGTTTTCAAGTCTCTTTTTGGACGAATGAATACGGATTCGTACGTCAAGAAGATTGTGTTGTGTGTTATGTCACGTCAAGTGTATAAAGACATTTTCAAAGTAAACGACAACACACGTTTAAGAATGCCGAGGGCTGATACAGGATATAGGTGATATCTTGTAACTCAACTGGAACCAAACTTAAAGCGATCGAATATAGTTTCGTAATTGCTTATTGTGCAGCTGCTAAATGCAAACCTTTTACAGATAGCGGTCATACAAAAGACGTACATTGGAATGTCAATAAATGTCTTTAAATGATACATAAGTAATATATAATAAAACTAAATATCTCCGTATTTTGCGTGTATTACCGAAAGAATCGAAATTCAAATAGTTCCTACTGTACGGCACACTGGTTCATATTGATAGATTGTTTTGGTACACTATGGCTACGAGGTTGCCAATCCCTGCTCTAGAAGTTATTCTATTATTGATAAATTGTATTGGTTTTCGAAAATAAAGAATATTTGCTTTTATTTTATCATTCATTCAACAAACAAATTTAATTAATGGATTGATATTAAAAAATCAAGGTTTTTTTTTTCTTATTTATAAATTATCTTTTTTGAGATATTTTTTTTATACTTTGCTAATTGAATTTTATATTTTTGTCATCTTTACATTTTGTTGATATTTCATCAATATATATGAAGCAATCATTCAGTGATATATGATATATATTTGCATAGACTGTAGTTAATAATACTTATTTTGTTTCAATGGATGTAGTAGTGTTTTTCCACATATATTTTTAGCTACAAGGTGCTGTAGATACTGTTTTTAATGATTGTTGTTGATCCTAGGCCACGACGAATCAGGTGATCGGAGTGGCATCGCGATGTATCGGAGAGATGTACTGTGTGAGAGCCGGATTAAAGTGGATTTTCCTGGATATCAATAATGAGGTTTTATTTGTCAATGAAATCCGTGATATATCTTTTTTGTCTATGACATTCTTTAAGCATTCCAACTAATAATAAAGAAATAAAGGACGTAAAAAATAAGTATGCTAAATATAAAAAAGAACCAGATATTGTATAAATACTACTGTAAAGTTTATTTGCTTTGGGTATAAAAAAAAATCAATTTATGTGACACCTTGAGAAAGATGCATTTAAAAGCATCCCATACTATGAAAATGTTTTTAAAAAACTGTGGTTCTACTTGCAAAATATTGGTGTAATAATGATTTTTCGGGATTATGGTAAGAACTCCTTACAAAGCTATAGTATAGTCTCAAAAGCGGAACACCTTTTATAATTTTCGAAGTTCTCATCGCAGATGGACAAAAATGGCTCAAATGGAACTATGATGTTCATGAATTAAGTAATTAAAGCCTAAAAAAAAGAGTTTTTTTTTCTCCTTTTAGAGCCCTTTTATTTTGTAGAAATATGAAATATAGCTGATACCCTATACAAATTTTTTTTCGTATCCAATAATTAGTTCCAGGGATATACTCGAAGAAAATCATTAGGGACTATGTACTACTCTACGACTGTAATCAAAATATTTTTCCCTTTTCCGAATCGAGAGTGATAAGAGTATCTACAGTTAAACAATACATACTTTTAATGATCCCTTAAGAATCCATGACTTTTAGTTTGACCTTGAATATTATCGGAACTTATCGAGGGAATTACCATGAAATTTAAAGTGCCATGGGTTTATGACATGAGGAATCCAAATATCTAAAAGTTTTTACATGCTACTAATTCTTCGTTTCGAGAATTTATTTCAATAAGCTCTTATTTTTTTTCATAATAATACCTTTTTTTTCTCTTTATGTTTGTAGATTTAGAAAAATATGTCTATTGTTGTTTCGGAAAGTCTTGGGCTCAAAATTTTGCATCCTGAAGTATTTTAAATATTCGTTTAACATCGCCGGAATCATTTTCTTAAACATACTCCCCCTCCCCCCTATAAAAAGAACTCAAAAGCTTTATTGTGAAATCAGATACAAGGAAAAAATTGTACCGGTAACGAGAAAAGAATATTTTAGAAATTTACTTTTGACTAAGTTAAATTAATCTGTTATCTTTATAATTATGTTCCCTTAGAGCCATTAAAACGAACTGTACGACTTTAGCTATTATTAGTGTTAACTTAATTTACTTAAATTTAAGCGGAAAAGAAAGCGGATTTGAATTTTCAAGACTAAGTGATTAGGATTTTTTTTTTTAAATTTATAGTCAGTGGATATGTATATTTTGACAATACAGTTTTTGATAGGTTTAATCTTACAGCTATAAATACAATACAACTTTTCTATCTAAATAACAATTCGCGCGAACTCATATTTTTAAATTTATTATTTTTTTAATTTCAAATTCTTTATTGATAGAACTTTGACTGCAATTTAATTTGAAAAAAAAAATCGCTTAAAGTTATTTATGTATTCCATACATATAACTTATTTCACACATCGTTAGTTTATATTCTAATCAAATTTTACCTTATCACGACAGTTGCTACGTATATTAAAATTGGGAAGAAAACTCTGTCATATTTCTATTATTTTTCAAAAACTTTATTTATCCAATTTGTTTTATGAAGATATTTTTTATTGATTAATTAATCTTAAACCATTCATTGATCGCTTTTAGTTTCTACAGCAGAGGATTTATTTCCCTAAAAATAATAATAATTAGCACTGGACGGAAAGGATCTCATCTCTCGTTTACGTTTCATTTGGATTTGCACGAAACACTTGAGAGCGTGCATTCAAAAATTCAAGAGTATAATCGAGGTTCAAGGATATACCGAAGAAAAAGTGGACAGGAAAATAACAGAATTTTTTTTTAACTAAAACATATATTATCTTTTTCATATCAACAAAGTTCAAAGTTAGAAAAACATACTGTCCAAATGTTATCTATGATTTACGCATTTATGGCTTTATTTATATAACTTTCTAATTCGCTTTCACGAACGGGACTGGATTGTATTTCTCTAATTCTCTTTACGTTATATGTATTTACTTATTATTCCCAAAGCGCAGGAAAAAAATTTCAAAATAAGCTTACGAATCACAGACGTTCATCACTGTTTATTTTGATTTAAAATAAACACGTATGTTAAGACATATTTGGAAACTCAGTTTTCAATTTCATTTTCGTCGAAAAATGTTTTGTGTGAATACATATAATCTCTCCTTAACATTGTTGCTGATATTTTACAATTCTTGATCTATCAAAAACTTATTTACATCTCTTTCTATGTATAATACGTAACATTGACATTTATACAACACCAAGAAAGAGTGGCCAGACAATTATGCGTTTAAGGGTAGGCGCGTCGCACTGATAAAATGTTTTGAAATGCTCAGCTCTCCGGTACACATTATGTAGAATATAAGAAACCTAAAAAATAGGCAATATCCGTTCCACTATTTTTTCCTGAAAAATCACTCTGGAAATTTATTCCTTGTCTCAGAGGACTCATATAATAGCCGAAAATGCTAGACTGCTGCCAACAGAGGCAGTTTCAACACAGAGAGACGATTTTAAGAAGAGAGAGCCTAGTGATTAGACCGACAAAGGCAGATTTGTCCTAACATCATATCTCAGCTGATACCCACTTTAATGCATCTACTGTGTACCGGTTGTGATAAGATGGTTGGAATAAAAAAAATGTCGTAAGTTGAGGGATGCCGGTGTGCCAAGGCGACGACATATCCACCGACAAATTAAGAGTGGTCTGGCAAGTCATTTCTTCAGCCATCTTGTAGCATATGCAAGGTACTGTTGATGTTCCCATATCGACCCAAACTATTACCCGTTAATTGGTTGTTAGTGGGCTGATTTCATGGCGTCCCTTAAGAAGACTGTCATTAAAATGTAGCACATCTATTTGCCATGGTGCAGGGCTAGAGCGACGTTGACATGAAATCGTATTCTCAAACAAAAATTACGCTTTCGTTTGCTCAATGATAATCACGTGTAAGAGTGTGGCATAGATGTGATGCCAGTTCAAAGCTAACCGTATCTGTAGAATGCCCGACCTTGCGAAAACGCAATATCATGGTTTGAAACGCCATCATTTATGAGCACTATTTGGGACGCCATTTGGATTCAAGGGGTACTATGTAAGTACTTTTATGGTTAGGATACAAATATTTTCCGTGTGTCTGGCAATATGTATTCTAAATGTTGATTTTTGTGTGTGTGTTAAATGAAGTCAAAGAAGAATTGCGAAGATTTCGCACTAGTAGATTTAAAACCAGAATAGCTTTGTGCAGTAAAATATTTAGTTATGCAATTTGTTTTGTGATTAATTCTTATCATTTTATAACGAAATTTTAACGATACCAATACGCTAAGGAGGACGTATTTTTTAAAATATACTCTCTAGTTTGGTTTTAGATCTTTTCCGTCGGAATTCAATTTTCATTTTGAGAAAAAAGATTTTTCTAATGAAGCGTGCTGTTAAACTACACTGCTCAAAAAAATTAGCGGAGCAAGCAAAAAAGTGAAGAAACCATTCCGAGATAGTCATGTGAGGGCATAAAATAAAGAATACAGATGTAACAAAACGCAATACAGTAAAAAAGATGCAAAAAAAAAATCTATGGGAACTTTTAATTCCTTGGAATGGTGCGTAAAGAACGTGAAATGAGGCTTCAGGGGAACAATTTGATTACATCTAAATGAAAAAAAAAACCTAATTGTTTGAAAATGATTCAGGATATTTAATATTATGTGTGGTCCCTCCTGAACTGCTAAGACTGCCGCACACCTGTTTCGCATGGATGTGATGAGGTTACGGATGAGATTTGTGGGAATACAGTTCCACTCCTGACGAAGTGTTATTTCCATATCTTGGTCAGTAACAGGAGGCCTTGGTCTTACAGCCATGTGTCATCTGAGAGTGTCCCAAATATACTTGATCGGATTAAGATCAAAAGAGTACGCTGATCAATCCATACGCTGTATTGTTTTAGCTTTAAGAAAGTTCTCCATCTGACGAGATGTAGAATAACAGGCATTATCCTACATTAAAAAAAAAGAAATCACCAACAGTTTGCAGCGTAAGGTATGACATGAGGTCTCAGGATTTCATCTGCATACCTTTGAGTCATCAAATTGCCTGTCTATGGATATGCAGGCCAGTATGTCCGTCAATGCTTATTCCAACCCATTCCATCAAACCACCTCTTCTGTAATGTCTTATTTCGAGTGCCCTTTTCTCACCATGCTAAAACACGTCTCGTATCACACTCTAAACTGAATCGGTATTCGTAAATAAACAGCAATATATATCCGCGAATCTTTAACTAATTCTCTTGGGGTAAAATTGTTCTTTTTAACTGTAAGTTCTGTTTAAAATGTTCCCTCGAAGAAGAGGGGAATCAGTTTAATGAGTTCTTATATTTAAGCGTTCGCATTTTTGTACGAGATGATGGTCGATAGTTGATAGTTGAAGATAAAAAATGAGATAAAATTGGGATCAAGATTTACGACCGGAGGTTGTATAGTTAAGCAAGATAATTACAGAGAATTTAAGCGTAAGAGTTAACAGTGCTCCAAGAGTAATTTAAGTAAATTTTAATTATATATGTTAGTAGCCTTAATACTCTCTGTGATTGCTCTTACGGTTATTTATTAAGTGAATTTCCTACCTTTAGTTGTGTTGATTAAGTAAAGGGATAAATGCTTTTAAAACTTGCTATGGCTGATCTTTGCTTGATCCCCCAAACACCAACAACCCAAATTGGGTTGTTACAAGCACTTGACTCCAATCACTTTGCATCATACCCACTTACCTAATCACTACCATCATACCCAAGCAACCCACTTTCTTCTGGCCACACGGTGTCTTGCGGCCAACGGAATACACACCATTGACCTACATGCAATCAGAACCTCCGCATGAAGCCTATTTCAGATTGTTTGGCTTGAGACCCTTCATTCTGTTACCGAAAGAATCTGTTTTTGAATCTGCGTTGCATTAGCTGTTCTGTTTGACGAGATGTTAACAAGATATTTGGGTAATTATTTGTTGCAGTAGCACATGGAGACTTTGTTTTGGTCGATTTCGAAAATCTCTGTTTCTTAGAATCGATTCCACAGTATTGTGTCCAATTGTATTTTACAATTATAATTAGCTATGATGTGAGTAGAAAAGAACAAGTGTAGTACCATTCTGAAATCTTAATTAAATGAGCCATCTTTCGGATAGCTTGCCTAGGGCAGTATATATATCCTATTTTTCTTTTTATGGAGAGTCAAAGTTACGCGACATTATTTTCTCAAACCCCGACTCAAGCAATTTACTTTAATTTTAACTAAACCAGCAAAGTTTTTTTGGCCAACTTATGACAGTGATTATAATAGCACATCTATGTAAGATCATGTTAGCGAAAAAATAACTGTAAAATTGGAAAATTTGTGATCACAGTACCTAATGATGTGATAAAGGATATCAACTTTCCACATTTTCAAATATTTGCCAGTCATCATTTAACCAAGTGATATGAAATTATTATTATCATTATTATTATTTTGATTTTCTCAAGAGCTGATATAACCTTACCTTTCCCCCATGCCTGCTTGATGTTGAGTTTCGGGACATTCAGCACATATATATACACCATATTCTATATTGAATACCAGGCATTTTCAAGGAGTTGCACTTCACCAAAACGTTTTTCCCTTTACTGTAATACTGTATTGTAATGGAAATGATTGCCTAGAATTTTACGTATCTAACGTTCCATGCATGATTTCAACCCCTTAATTTCTAGATGATTCTCAGAAATATCGTGAGATTCGTCGTTGTAAAATTATAGCATGAACATAAAACTTGGAAGATAAATAAACCTTACGTTTAATTTTATGAGAGCTTAATTAAAACTGATTTGTAAAAGTTTGAATTTGAAACACACAATCGTGAAAGGATTCAAAATTAGTACCTAAACATGATCAATAACTTACCATAATTTTTAGCTAAATAACTGTCATTACAACTTATAACTAACGTCTTCTGCCATTTTAATTTCCTAATGTATTTAAAATATCCTAATCAATTATGTATTAAAATTTATTTTTAAACTTTTAAGCACAGTGTTTGGTACTTAACAAGTACCAAACACGAAAGGCAAAAAATGATAAACGTATTACAAACAATTTTACAAATACGAGTGTATAAAAATTAGACTTGAATAAAATAAATAACTTTATAATTTATGTCTATGAATTTTCTATTACTATTATAAAGAGAGAACGAGACAGAAAATGTCTACTCATTTCTTTAATTTATTTGTAGGCCAAATTTGTAATAACAAATTGATACACATAATTTGACATTTAGAATGTAAACTCTATCACCTTTACTGATTGAATAAATATACTGGAGGATCTTTGAACCCATTCCTTTAAGGCTGTTTTCGGCTAATGTTAAGTAATATGACCTAAATTCGGAATATTTTTTCATATATAAAAGTACTCAAACATTAATATTATATTCTGGCTTCACTATCCTATAGAGAATCACTTATTTTATCATACTACTCATTTTTATCCGAGTTTTGTGATACATTTTTTCTTTTATAAAATGTATTTTGCATTTTTTTCCCCTATACCGTAATGCTAAATAAGCTATCCTTTCACATGTTAAAAGAAAAAACTGATTATTTATGAAATATTTTGAAATTTTAAAAACACTATATTATAAACAACATGAGTTACAATGTCACAAATTTTTATAAAAAAATTGAGGCATTTTTTCTGTCCGAAAATGTGCTCCACGTTAAGTTCACGCTCTCATGCATATGGCGAAAACAGCCTTAAAAGGCCACCCGGCATCGAAACTGAAAATATATTTTGATATTACAAAGGGGATGGATCATAATTTTCCTTATCATTATCTCGGATGTTACATAGTGCGGCAATTTTCTTTTTATATTGTGCTACACAAAGTGTTTTATTTAAAAATTTTATTACATGTTTTGTAGATTAATATGTATTAAGTTGTTATTCACATACACACACAAATTTACTTTCAATAATTAAGGTATCTGACTACTTGCGACAACTTTTTTAAAAAAAATGGAGATATGTAGATTTTTTGTGGTTTTTATATTTATTTAAGTACATTTTAAGAAAAAAAGGCTAAAATTAAGAAGAGAAAAATAAATTATTACTAGTAAAATGGGTAAAAATTGACAAAAAATTTCATAAACGGGGCCCGCTCTGTACGAATAGTAAATGAACAAATTCTCAATTTTTCAATTTTGATGTATTATTTTGCTATTCCTTTTTGAAATGACCTTCAGGATAAATTTTAATTTTTACAAAAACTAGAGCACTTTGTCTTAGCTATTATATGAAATTACTTAAAAAACAGTGATTATATTCACATAAAGAAATGTAAATTTTATAATAAAACAGTGATTGATAAATGTGAAGATTAAATCACTTCTACTGTTATACAGAACTTACACACAGAATTCCGGAAAATTATTTTAAAAACCTTTTGACCAATCGCTGTTCCCGCTTAAACTTTAAAAAAAAAAACACTTTTCGAGTAAAACGAATTTTAAAGTTTGACGTCTTATGTAAAGTTATGGCATTTGCTTTTACTAAAACACTTGTAGTTTTTGTTTTAGTGAATGGAAAATAAAAAACTTGGTATTTTTATAAAGCTAATAAGATGGCACATAAAATAAATCATAAAAAATGTCAATTTAAAAAAAAAATCAGGATTTTAGGGTAGTCGGATACTTTAAGTGTTCGTAAAATTTTGGCAAACAGCATAAGCAATTTTGGAACAATTATACTTTCAAGACATATCTTTTTTTTTTTCTAAGATATATGTGGTTTATCATTTGATTTTTATTTCATCGTTGGTTTCAAACATTCAACGACATTTTTTTTAAATAAAAGAACGTTGCCTGTACGATCGTGATGGTCAAGTGTCAAGTTGTAAATATGGTCGGCGTTGTCGAGTTGTGACGGATCTATTCGCGTACCTTCATCTAATCCACTTGGGAAATCTTTGGGCTATCAATTCGCGTTTATTCACAACCAACCCTTTTGAAAAAAAAACCGTGATGTTCAAATTGTCTACCATATATAGTCAAGGTTGTTTTCAAGCTAGAGACGAGGAGAAGGAGAGAGAACGTAGTGAGATAAAATTGATTGCTACTGATCAGGTATTATAACATTTTATAGAGTATTTCAAATATTTGATAAAGGAAAGATTGTAAGTGACGATTGATCACTATAGTTAAATTAGTATATTAAATTAAGTGGGATAATAGATCTGATCCTGTAATAAAGGGATCGATATTGATAGTCTCTTTGTAATTCGTGTATTTTGTTATTAATCCACATTTTGTTCATATTGAGAACATCTAGTTGAAATTAATTGAATCATTGTTGCAATTTTATGAGATCAATAAATAGATTGTTTCCGATTATAGCTAGTGTTTTTTCCCTTCCTTCCACATCTCTTGATGGCAAGAGAGAGGGACGAATCCCTCACAGAGTCTTATTGCCACTGAAGAGATTCCGTGTATAAGGGCTGATGGACATTAAATCTATTGAGGTTCATAATTCTCAGTTGGTGCGGCGTAAGAACTCCTCCAGCTCAGGTGTCGCCTTCGTCACTTGACGGTAATTAAAAATTACGAAGTTCGTTGTCAATAGTCTTTGTGTAGCTTTCAAAGTGCGATGTTAATAATAGGACTTACAGAAACCTGAAAAAATATCAAAACCTGATTTTCGATTTTTTATAAAGGGAGAAACTGGTTAATAGGTTTTTAGTCGGGTTTCCTCTAATAAAGTAAAAGTATAAATAGAATATTATTTTATCTTTTCAATAAAATCTACGTTGAATATAGTGGGGCTACAAATCTAGGGAAATAAGTTAAAATTTAGAACACAAAGTTTAGCAACTAGAATTATTTTTTCTTTAAGAATTATATAAAATAAAAAGAAAAGTAACATAACTATTATTAATATTTTATTATGTGAAAAGATAAGACATAGCATATAAATTTTATTTTTTAAGGAAATAATATTAAACGAAAACTGATGCGTTCCACAGGTCATAACTTCATAGACGAACGTTATTTGGTACAGAAATTACCATCGATCGCAAAAACAGTTTTTCTATTTGTTGATGTAGGCTGAATCGATGAAAGTGCATTTTGCACTTACTGAAGATTCAACATATAGTATATAATATACGCAGGGTATTTACTTAAGGAAATTTAATGCGATATTTTCGTAGTTGTTACAACATGAAATCTGTACCATTGTTTAAATAATGCTTTTTTACTATTTGTTACAATTATTTTGATACTTAAATTTACTACACATACGCGCGCTTTAATACTATTATTCAATTCCTAATATTAGCTCTCACAATCTCTATATATTTATTTATTTATATATTTATTTATCTTGGTGGAATTTTCAATCGTTAATAAAATACATTTTAAAGCGCTCAATTGAGCTGAAATTTTATATATAGGATTATTTTGGACGACAATACAGTAATTTAATTATAATTAACAAAAATTAATTGATTAAAACTAATTATTTAAAGAATTACAAATACAACCACGTTGGCATCATTTTTGGCGACTTAGCGACCCTTTTGGCGACTTGTGTCAAAACTTGAAAAGGTTTTTTCTCACATGTTAAAGTATTCAGTTGAACTGAAATTTATATACACGATCGTTTTGGATGACAATACGATACTTTAATTATAATTAATAAAAATTAACTACAACTTAATGTTGGGATTCTATCATATGTATATACATATTTATATTAATTGTAACTATTTAATAAAAAGTAACTAAAATAAAATTTTTCTTTGTTTATCTAAGTAGGAGTTGACGTAATTTTTTTTTATATTACTTGTTTATTTTACTATTTGAACATTGGTCATTCATTGTTACAATATATCTTTTTCTTTTATTTAAATTTAAACAAATTACAACATAATTACTTCATGGATAATAGTACATAAACAGAATTATATATTTATCACTTGAAAAAAATGTAATTAATCTTCGGTTTTCTGGACAAACCTGTTTTGTATTGTTAGGTAAATTTTAACTAAAACCTAATTTTAAACGGTTTTGGTTTGAACTGGTTTTCAAGCCCTAGTTAATTATAATAAAAAAAAATTTGGATTTGTGTATTGGTTTTACAAAGGAGAACTATTTATTGTTAATTTTAAGATATGTTTGCTTAGCTATGTGAAATATAAATGTAGAAAAATTCGAATTGTAATAAAAAATAAAAAAGGAATTTTTCCAGTGAAAAATCCTTTAGGAGATTTGCTATTGATAACTTCATGATTTTAAAATAAAATCTTAAAGGTACAATATGAAAAAAAAAGATCGTTATCGATATGTAGAGTAAATTTTTCCTTTTTCTCTGAAGAATTGTCAAAATTTCTTACATCCGCTAAATTATCATTTCCTCTACTAAAAGTTTCACCGTAAATGTGTCAAAATTTATGACTTAAAATCTTAGAATAAATATTCTCGTCCTATTTACTTTAAAGTGACGTTGAATCACACGTGTGAAAGTGAACTGGCAGAAAACTTAATCTGCAGAACATATCCTACCTCTCTCACATAGTATATCATTTTTATAATAATAAAAATATAAGAAAACAAATTTGAAAATTTCCTTTTTAAAAATAAAACTTATTAGAATAAAATATTGTAGCTCAATGTTTATATATCTATTTGAAAGTTTTTCATTATTTTTGACATAAGAAAAAAAAATTTACTAACTAGATTAGGAAGTTTGGTTTTATAGATAAAAACTTATGTATGTAAGATGGCAAGTTAATAGTATCTCTAAGAGCTAGTGTGTAATACTCGTATAAATATATTTCACAGTTTATGTAAATAGAAATTACTATTATATTTGCCTTGTTTATTCTAAAAAAATTCTGAATCACTTAAAAAACACTGAATTTTCTCTCTTTCTCTCTCTCTCTCTTTTTTTGTAATATAAATGACATGTTTTTACACTATGATGAGAAAATATAAAAATTCGAAATAGAATACTAAAAATCACAATAAAATCATTTAAAAAAATTTTACATGTATATTTTGTCTTGAAAAGATGCATGCATTGCAGATTACATAAATTATTCGGAAGTAATGCGGTATTCATTATGCCGAATAAATATGTATCTTGGATAAAAAGGGACGAATAACTTTGGGTTTCAAAAATAAAACTAATGCATTATATAACTTAAAGTAATAATAAAATATGTGACAATGGTATAATTAAGGTTTCAAAAATGATATAGTGTTAAAAACCTTTTTACACTGTCCTATCAGAAGACATTATGTTGTTCTAGTAATCTACATCGCACATGCGTAGTATTTGTTTTTACAGATAGGAGTACAGCATCGGATCTTAAGACTTCTCTTCTTACTTTTTTTTCATTTGTAGTTTCCCACGGTCTCTTTCCCTACATTTAGTGTCTTCAAAAAAGTTGGTAAAATCGATATGACTCTAGACGTAGCATGTTTTGCAGTTCTCAGTGTTCTTTTATTTACGAGGTAAGGAACATATCTGTTATAGTTTTTAATAAATATGGATTTATCTTTAAAAGAATAATAATTATTCCAGTATTCAAAGAAGAAAAAAAAATCAGAGTTATTAGCTCTGAAGATATAAATTTCATAAAATATGTCAAAAATAAATTTCATGTGTTAAATGTGAAATTAACTTGCGTTATTTTAATAAAAATAATTTATAAAAAAATTTTTTTTTGGGGGGGGGACGTGCTTAGTGAAAAGAAAATATTTAATATATCAACAAAGAAATTAATACAAGACTTCAAAAACTCCTTCCATATATATATATATGTATTACACTTATCATATCTTGTCAAAATCAAAATATTATTGCTAACTAATAAATGAATAATTAACATTTTTATTTCTTTGAAGAATTTAAGACAATATATTTGCATATTTAAAAAAAAGTAACAATTATTTTTTAAAAACTTCTTTCCAAGAATAGATTAAAATAACCGCAGATGAAATTTTGGTTTTTCAGAATTTATTTCAGTTTTCACAATACTGGTTTTTACAATATTATATTTAGGTATCTTATATGTTATAGCTGTTATTATCTTATTATCTATCTTATGTAAAACAAGAGAGGGCACAAATACTTTTATAGCAAACCTTCACAGCAATTATAATGTTTTTCAAAACCTTACCAAAATTTATTTAATTAGCATAATATACGAATTCACATACTTTTAAATACAAAAGATTGGATTGATTATCGAGAGAAAAGATCGCAGATTCAGGAGGGTTGCAAAAAAGCATATAATTTATTATATCATTTTTTTTATAATTATTATAAATATTATAATACTATTTTTTATAATTATTTCTTTTTTTTTATCAGATACATTACATAAAATAATTAAAAAAGTTAATAAAAAGTTTTATTTGATATCTGACAATTCATTTATTTAACATTTAATTAATTTTTTTTTTTTTTTAACTTTTTTTTTAAAGTCTATTGAAAGCAAAAAATGGTTAAGGTTCGGAACCGTGATTTTAAAAAAGCGCATAAATGGATAATTTTCGTGATATTTAGTGTCACTTAGATTAGAATACATATATAAAATTGTTTTAAGGACATTTTGACAAAAAAAGTTTATTTAAATACAATATTTTGGCAAAAAATTAACTTAGAATAACCTTTTTTCAAAATGTTTTCCTCTTATAAAAAATGCTTCTAAAATAATAATATTTTGCTTATATAAAGACTTCTCCATAGAGTCTGAACTTTTTTTTTTTTTTGAAGAATTCACATTATTTTCAGAGTTACAACCAACTGAAATAATTATCGGCATTTTCTTCTTAAAATTTCTCCCCTCTGTTGTCGTAAAACATGGATAAACCCACTTCTAAGTTATATATTTCAAAAATTCTAGTTAAGCCTCTGTACAGAGGTCTGAGCTATATACAGGCAAAATATTATTACAATAGAAGCATTTTTCACAAAAGGAGAATATTTTGAAAATGGGTCATTCTATGTTCATTTTTTATCAAAATGTTGTACTTAAATAATTTTTTTATTGTAATAATATTCTTAAAACAATTTTATATACATTTTCTAATCTAAGTGACACTGAATATCGTAAATATTATCCATTTATACGCTTTTGAAAAATCACGGTTTCGAGCATAGTCGGATACCTTAATCAAATAGTTTTGTTTCATGCATTAACATTCCTAACAGCAGAAGTCTGTAAATATATCAGCAAAAATATATTAAATAAATCTTGTTGATTGGTATCAAATTTTCAGCCTTTTAAAAAAAAATGCGTTGTGCCTAGAAGCAAAAGTTTACCATCCAAAGTTTACCATTTTTTTTTCAAGTAAAGCTCGTTTACCATCTACATGACATTTTTTATCAAGTAAAATGCCCACAAGCTGCACCATCATTAATTACGGAGTTTTTCCATCTGTTTTTCAAATTACTGAATTTTTAAATATTTATCTTTAAAAAAATCAAGTTGAAAAAAAATATTTATCAATTTTTCTTTTATTTGGTGACTTTGAAAGCAACGTTTAGAAATAAAAGTAATGTAAAAAAACAACAACTGCATAGAACTTTTAAATAATTAGAAATTATTTGTTGATAAAACGCATTTCATATTCGCAATACTAAACATTATTTGAATGTATTATCAAAAAATCAAATGAGATGTGCCGCTTATGGCGCCAGAACAAACAAAACAATGAATGAAAAACAAAAACTTTATCGAACATAAAGTTATCATTGTAGCCATAAATTATGAGATCCATCGCCTATAACCCTTTTATTGCTTCGAAGCGCAACATTAATTAACTATCAATCAATCAATCAGTAATTGCTAAGATAATCAATTCATTTTAGAAGATTAGTTCATTGTGCTTCCGGGAAATAAGTCAACAAGAATATGTACATTGACTCTCAAAAAGAAAAGTATTCGCACTCTTACAAAATTTTATTTAAAACTAGCGGTCCCGACAGACGTTGTCCGGTACACACGTCTTAAATCCGAAAATTTTCAAACTTTTTTGAATAAGTTGTAACAATCTAGAACGTTTTGATGAATTTTTTTATAAAGAAAGTTATTACAATACCTGACATCATCACATGTACAGTTACCACAATTCGACCAATCGATTGCGTGTGAGTATGTATTTACTATGAACTAAGTTGAATATAGAAGCTATTCAGAATAGAAACTTAAACTTGTTTTGATTAAAGGGTAAAAAAGATAAAACTCAAACTATTTTCATAACAGGTATATTTTTTTAATGCACGAAAAATAAATTTATCGTAATGCCATTGAATGTACAATGTTTTTGGTTAATCTTTGAGGTGTATAAACAAACAAATGCGATGGTTTGACAAACCTCGGACATGCAATATATAATTGGCAGTGAGAAAAGCAAGAGTTTTCTAAATCTAAACAACAAATTGTCATTGTTTGAACTTGTGACTTTTTAATGGTCCTAGCTAATGCCAAGCGAATTGGAAATTGTAAACATTTGAATGGGTAGGTGAGTCTGAAAGAATCATTGGGATCTGTGGTAGAAGTACAACTTTTCGACGCCAACTTACGTCATTTTTATAACAATAACGTTGTTACAACGTTGAATATTTTTAATGTTTTTAATTGCTATCTTTTTAACTAATTGTGATATCGGACCGAATTGTGAATCTAAACCATTCTCGAATCCACTGGAACAGACAAAAAATTTCATCAAAATCGGTCCTGCCGTTTAGGAGGAGTTTATAGTCACATACACACGCACAGAAGATTTTTATATATAAAGATTTAATGTTTTCGATTAATAAAAATTAATATATCGGAATTGTAATTTTTTTTATAACATCTGCAACTTGTTCTTATTGAAATAAAGTAATCATTTTTTAAAACATAGTATATGTAACATTTTTTTAAATTAATAATCAAAAAACTACTAAAACATTACGCGACAAAAGTTTTTATACACTTAAAAAAATCTCAACATAGGTTTAAATATTGTATTTCTTTCTTAATTTAGTACTTAGTAGGATATCTTTCAGCGTCCACAACTTTTAAACGTTTTGGTATAGGTTTCATCAGTTTTTTTAAATTTCTGCATCGATGTTCCTCCATTCTTCTGTGATTAATGTTTTTACTTCACATTTTGCTTTTATATGTCATGTTTTCTTCCTTCAAATTCAAATTATCACCAAATGTGTTCTACTGAGTTTAAATCGGGTGATTTAGGACATGTTTTAAAGACACTAGCGGCGGACGTAGAGGGAGCAGTGTGCTTGGGGTCATTATCTTGTTACAAAATGAAGTCGTCTTCAATATTTAAATTTTGGGCGGATAATTTTAAATTTTTCTGTAAAATATTTAGTAAAAAGCTTATGATTCTAAATACCATAAAAAATGTCAATAATAAAAATATTTAAAAAATGCAACGATTGACCAAGTATTAAATATATTCTCTGACACATGTGAAATTAAGCTAGGCAATTATGTTCACCCACAATAAATATCCACCCAAAAATACTCATAAAAATACTCCCTATTATGTTTTCAATAAACCTAGAAAAAATGTTATTCTACTTTAACTCTTCCTCTTTTTCAAAATCTATTACTCCAAGATGATTACATTACCTGCCAAAATAAGTCCTACACCATACTAATAAAGTGTTCTTTATATAAATTTAAGGTATTTCCATTATTTTGATAACCACCTGTATCTGACTAGTTGCGGGAACATTTTTTTGAAATATTGCTGAAAACTTGTCTTTAAGCTCATTTCTTTTGTTTAATTATAACTGAATACTTATAAAAATAACAAAGAAAACATTTTTCCAGTGTATTTTTTTTTCTTCAAGAAAATGGATGGTTCTAGGTTAAAATAAAGCATTTTTTTGCCCATCATGGGAAACACTGTAAAATAAATTCTAATGTATAAAACAAAAAAAGCGCCCAGAATTTTACTCAGAAAACAATTACCTATACAATGAATTATTATCTTGGAATAATTTCAGTTTATCACAAAATTATCACAATTATCTTGCCCAAGTTAAAATACATTCCTGGTCAAATTTTAAAATTCCATGTACCCATGTTAAATTTCTTTCGGGAAGGGAAGTATTTGCACTTTTAACTAAAGATAGTTAACCAGTATATATCCCAAATTAAAAGGAATTAACGTTAATAATACATCTAAGTGAAATATTTCAAGTCCAATAATTGTATCCTTTGGTAAAATACTTCATACAATGTTATTGAGAAATGATTTTGAGTATATTTCGAAATCTTTATGGATAGATTTCAATTTTTTGGCATTGGCTGACTCAGTATTATTGGGATTAGCAGCTTCAACATTCCCATTACTGGTAGCACCAATGATGAACCAATTTCCATTGAGTCGGAATTTCTTAGACCTCCCAGATCTTGCTTTAGGCATAATTAATTAATATACTGTCTTTAAAAAGACAGTTTTCCAACAAAGATATCAAAACAAGAAGTTAAATATGAAACGAAAAACCGTGATGCAAGAATATCGAAAATGACAACAAATGTACGAAACTATTGCCAAATTTTACTAAAAACTAATGAACTGTTTTTTAAAAAATATCACATGTCCCGTCATTATTTTAATGAAATTAATACTTCTTAAGGTATCCGACTACGTTCGGAACCATGATTTTAAAAAAGCGCATAAATGTATAATTTTCATGATATTTAATGTCACTTAGATTAGAATACATGTATAAAATTGTTTTACGGACATTATGACAAAAAAAAATTATTTAAATACAATATTTTGTCAAAAAAGTAACTTAGAATAATCTTTTTTCCAAATGTTCTCCTTTTGTAAAAAATGCTTCTATTGTATTAATATTTTGCCTGTATATAGCTCAGACCTCTGTACAGAGGCTCAACTATGATTTTT